>JAVJIF010031561.1:0-226077 GCA_038442645.1 Agave tequilana | reverse complement strand
TGTCTTCACCTAATGGTTCAATCTCTACAATATTCTCAACAACCACATTAGATTCTTCAAATTTAACATTCATGGATTCTTCAATGGTACGAGAAGATCTAATGAATACTCTATAAGCTTTACTAGTTGTAGAATATCCAACAAAATTGCTTCATAAGCCTTAGCATCAAATTTACCCAAATTCTCTTTTGTATTTAAAAAAACACTTGCATCCAAAACTTTGAAATAAGCAACATTAGGTTTTCTAGAGTGATACATTTCAAAAGATGTTTTGGAAGAATTTTTACACAAATAAATACGGTTAGATATATAGCATGCGGTGTTTACGGCCTCGGCCCATAATATTGAGGGAGGTCGTATTCACTTATCATTGTCCTAGCCATCTCTTGAAGTGTTCTATTTTTCTTTCTACAAAACTCCTTTTGTTGTGGAGTTCTAGGATAAGACATTTCATGCTTAATTCCTTTCATCACAATAAGTCATGAAGAGTTGGTTTACAAACTCACCCCTCTATCACTCCTTATTTTCAAAATCGGAAAACCTTTTTCTTTCAACCCTTTTTCGAAAAATCTTAAAATGAGAAAAGGTTTGATCTTTGTGTTCCAAAAAGAAAACCCAAGTGAAACGGGAAAAATCATCAACCAAAACATATGCTTATCTACTACCATTTAAACTCTTAGTTTTAGTAGGTCCAAAAAGATCCATATGAATTAATTCTAAAGGCCTAGTTGACATGATATCCTTGATTGGTTTTGAAGGAAGACTTGGTTTGTTTCCCAAGTTGGCACGCACCCAAATGCGGTCTTTCTCAAACTTCAAGCAAGGAATACCCTTCACCAATTCCTTTGAATTAATCCTAGAAGATGTTCAAAAGAAGCTTGTCCTAACCTTCTATGCCAAAGCCAAGAATTTTCATCAAAAGCATTCACGCATTTAGTAGAACACTCAATATTAAGCATGTCAATGATATAACATTATCATCACGAAAACCGGTGAGAATACAATCATTTGTTTTAATATCAAAAATCTTGCAAGAACAATCATCAAAAACAACTTTAAGTCCACGATCACAAAATTGACTAATGCTAAGCAAATTATGTTTCAAACCTTCAACTAAAAACAACATTCTCAATAATAGGAGATGCACCAATTTGAATGTTACCTATACCGATGATAGTCCTTTGGAGTCATCCCCGAAGGTGACGGAACCACCTTCCATGTACCTTGATAGGGTTGTAAAGTTGTTGATATCCCACGTCATGTGTCTTGAACAACCACTATCAAGGTACCACCACTCCCTACGTCTTGGAGGCCTTGGTGTGTACCTACATCAAACAATTTGGACTTGATTTTTGTACCCACATTTTCTTGGGTCCTTGAGGGTTAGCCATGAACCCAAACAAGATTATTGGATCTATTTAATTGATCATAACAAAACTTAGCTAAATGTCCATTTTTACCACATATGTGCATCTATATACTCTACCATATTAAAAGCATATAGGTGTGTGATTTGTGAGCATGAGCTTTGTGAGCATGAGCATGAGAAGTGTTAGGTGTAGTGTGAGCATGAGGAATCTTAGCATGTGATGTGTGCTTTTTAGAAAATTTTTCTTCAAGTTTCTTAGTGTTAAAAGCACAATCTTTCAAAACTTTCTCGAAATCAACCATTTTGGCTTTTAAAGAAGAAATTTCTTTTTCATCAACAATAGGAAATTTAGCCTTACAAGAAACCTTGTAGGCACTAAATTCATTTGAATAGAAATGAGGTTGGAAGAAATATCATCTTTTCTTTGGAAACCATAGCAAGTTGATTTTTAAGAAAAGCAACTTCCTTTTGCAATTTAAGCATTCAATTTTCTTGTTATCATAAGTTTCAGAAAGTTCAACAAAAGCATGTACAAGAACTTCCTTACTTAATTCATCATCTTCATCATCAAGGGGTTGAGGGGTTACCTTAGGTGTGTTTGCCATGAAACAACATATTTGCTACATCCGCCTCTTCCTCGGACTCGCTTTCCGAATCCCAAGTTGCCTTATACGCTTTCTTTTCTTACGATTTCTTTGGCTTGAAGGAGGAGGTCATCTTCTTCTTGAACTCCGGGCAATCCGCCATGATGTGTCCGGGCTTTTCGGCAATTGTAGCATATAATTTTCCTCTCCTCTTTGCCTTCAAATTTTCTCCGAAAGTTGAGCTTGTTCCTCCGGTACATCCTTTTGACATTTCGCACAAGGAGGGAGAGCTTCTCATCTTCTTCTTCATCTTCTTCATCGTCTTCAAGAGTGGATGAAGACTTGAAAGCTAAGGACTTCTTCTTTGTTGGAGCGGCCTCTTCTCTTGCTTTCTTCTCCATCTCATGGGTCTTTAGGTTCCCAATGAGACTAATGATGTCCATCTCATCTTTGTCGTTCAATTCCTTCAAGGTGGTGGCCTTTATCTCCCAAGATGGAGGAAGAGCCCGAATCACTTTGCGTACCTTTTGATCGTTGGAGATGACGTCACCTAAGGAAGAAAGACCATTGGTGATTTTAGGAATCTAGTAATCATACAATCAATAGATTCATCATCAAGCATTTTAAATGATTCATATTGAGACCTCAAGAGATCTATCTTAGCTCTCTTGACTTGTGAAGTCCCTTCATGTGTGACCAATAAGTGTTGCCAAATCTCATAGGCGGATTGGCAATGAATTACCCGTGTAAGGTCATCCTCATTCAAGGCGGTTAAAAGGGAGTTTTGGGCCTTGGAGTTAGCCTCATATTCTCTAAAGTTGAAGTCGGTCCATGTGCTCTCATCACTATCGGGTGCTACATAGGGTTTGGTCAAGGACTTAGCCACTAAACTACCTAATGATTGCAAAAAGATAGTCATCCTAACCTTTCAAATAGGGAAGTTGAGTCCATCAAATTTAGGTGGGGATTTAATGTTATCGGCCATGTTTACTAGTGATTGAATGAAATGAGAAATGTTGATTAGCAAATTTTTAAGGATCTCTCTATGGATGTTAAGCCAAAACCTAGAGTCCAAGCTCTGATACCAATTGAAATCACCTAGAGGGGGGTGAATAGGTGATAATCCTAATCAAAGAGCAATTTAAAAAAATTGTGATGCAAATGTAATGCAACAATCTCCCAAAACAAGACTAAAAGCCGAATTCCCTATTAAGGGCTCTGAAATCCTTCCTCCGCTTCCTCGTGAAATGAGTTAGAGGTGCGCAATGCAACCTTGTTGTATGGGATAATGATTGACAATATGAATGAAAATGAATATGGCAATGACAATCTCAAGCAATAGTAATGACAAGGAAAAGTAAACCAATCGCAACACAAAGATATGTTATCGAGTTCGAGCACCCAGCTCTACTCCCCGCCTTCCCCAGAAGGATTCTAGCTACTTCCACTATCACAAAGATCACAAATACAATGGAGTACCCAACTCCACAATCTCAAGTACAAGGAATTTCTGAGTGGTCAAAGACCACAAACTCTCTCTTTCAATTGTCTCTTCCCTTACAAAAGGTCTTTAGAGACAACAAGTAGGAATGAAGCTCTTGTGTGTAAAGAGAAAAGAAAATGAAATCAGAGAATTCTTGAAAACACTTCAGAAATGAGAGAATTTCAGCACAAAATCAAGAAATCAATCTCTTTTGAATGCCTTAAACTTTTTGAATTTTTCTTGTAATAATTAGGTGAACCAATCTCTCCCCAACACCCCTATTTATAGGAGAGGGCTAGGGTTAGAAGATAAAACATTTTTAAGGCTAATCAGAAGTATTAAAGCCAAAACAAGTCATTTAAACTCACTTAAGTGAGAAAAGATAAAAATAAACAGCTCAGAAAAAAATGCCCGTTACTGTTCAAACGGCTCTGTCGGTCGACCGGTCGGTCGACCGTAAGTTCAAAAAAGTGACCGTTGCAGGCCAGCAGTCGACCGCCCCGGTCGACCTAATCTAACCGAGAGCAAAGTTGCTTACAGTCGGTCGACCGTCGGTCGACCGATACAACGTGCACACAGATATGTGCACAGCCAGAGCCACGGTCGACTGGGACGGTCGACCGGCCAACCTGTCATAGGTCGGTCGACCGTTCGGTCGACTGGCTCAGGTCAAAAATCAGGATTTTGAAGAGAAAATAAAAGGGGATTTTGATTTTGATAAAAATAGTTTTGAACATAGATTTGTATAAAACACAAATATATATCTGTAGGCCAAATCTTGTAAATAAAATGTTTTTGTATAAATTATAAGAAAACATTTTGGAATAAACATGTGCGCAAAACGTGTGTGATAGAGCTTCAACATATCCACTATTCTTTAACAAACTATAAACTAAAATATAATGATTAAATACTCTTTGAGCAACTTCAAGTCTTTGAGCCATCCAATGCCTTGCTTGTGCCTTCTCTTCTATGATTCTTCCTTGATTGTGCAATTTGCCTTCCTTGCTATGTGAAACTTAGAAGTTCTTACAAAAGCTAAGCCAATGGTCTCCAAACATGGTACAAAACCTGAAACTTATCTTGAACAAATTCATTAGTACCAAATAGCTCTTATTTGGTTTGTCATCATCAAACACAAAACAAGAGAGTGTAACCTCTTGGGCCAACATGCACCTCTTCTATGTCAGTACATCCACTCTATCAAGTCCATCTTGGACAACTTGGCGGCAGCGGCTAATCTAGTTGCCAACTCTGACCTCGTCTCTGCCTTACTCAGTGGTCTATAATTACTTGTTCATCACCTCTGTCAACACGCAAGTCGATCTTGTACTGTCAGAAGAACTCATCGGCCTCATACTTAGCCAGGAGATTTATCGTGGGCGTGCTATCACTTCACCAGCCACAACCTTCATCTCCCCTTCTCCTGCGGTTCATACTGTTTCCTGCACTCCAAGCTACCATTCAACTCCATCTTCTTTTGTGGTCGTGAACGTGGCCGAGGTAGGGCGTGGTCGTGATTGTGACGTTCCTTCTTACCACCACATCAGTCTGCCAGTGGCTGACCTCAATGCCAGGTCTACAATCATTTTGACTATTATGCTAACCAATGGTACAATAGTTATGATTATTGGCTAGCTCAACTGCTCTTCTCCACTCTTATGGAATAGTCCAGTCGACCCCAACTGGTATGCTGACTTCGGAGTCACTCATTACCTACGACTGACATTGCGAATCTGGTAGTTCACTCTGAATATCAAGGACCTGACAGAGTTCGCATGGGTAATGGGACAGGTTTGCCTATCCGAGCTACTGGTACTTCTTTATTGTGTTCTCTTATTTCTTCCTTTGTTTTGAAAAACCTTTTACATGTTCCTGATATCACCAAAAATCTTCTATCTGTTAGCCAATTTACTGCTGATAATAAGTCCTCCTTGAATTTCACCCTGACTCTGATTTTATCAAGGATCTCTCCACTTGGAAAACTCTACTGCGGGCACAACTTATGGATGGCATGTATGTCTTCTCCCAGAGGAATCATAACTTCATCGCCTCTCCCCAGGCTCTTCTCGGTGAGCGTGTATCTCCTCCGTTTGGCATGAGTGCCTAGGTCATCCCTCCACCAGAGTTATCTCCAGTTTTTTATCTCAGCATCAGCTCCTTTCCTCCCTGACCGTGCTGGTACCCCACTCTACTGACCCTATCAGTAAGGGAAAAGTTACTGTCTCCCTTTTTCGTCATCTTCCACTATTCGCTACTGCTCCTTTAGAGCTTATTTACTCTGATCTATGGGGTCCTCTACTGTGTCTGCTGTAATTGATCATCGCTATTATATTAGCTTTGTAAATCACTATAGTAAGTATGTTTGGCTTTATCCTTTAATAAATAAAAGTGATGCTTTCTCCATTTTTCTTGAGTTCAAAATTCATGCCGGAAATTTTTTTTTGGGCGTTCCATTAAAGCACTCCAAATTGATGGTCATGGCAAGTTCATCAAATTAAACCTTACTTGTCTTCTCAGGGTATTACTCATCGCTTATCTTGTCTACATACTAGCGCCCAAAACGGCACCGCAGAAAGAAAGCACCGCCACCTTGTGGAGATTGGCCTTACTCTTCTGCCTCGGTCAAATGTTCCATTCTATTACTGGCCTTATCCTTTCCAAACCACCTCATTTCTCATCAATAGAATGCCCAGCCCATCCTCCATAATCTATCTCCCTACCAGAAATTATTCATAAAGCACCTGACTACCTTTCCTTACGAATTTTTGGTTGTGCTTGCTTCCCTCATCTGTGCCCATATCAAACTCATAAGTATAGTTTTCGATCCATTCCAAGTGTCTTCTTAGGTTACTCGACTTCGCATAGAGGTTATCAATGTTGCATATCCCCTTTGGTCGTATTTACATCTCTCAGGATGTTGTGTTCGACGAATCTTCCTTTCTTTTCCATTCTCCTCTGCCCTCCCTCTCTCCCCCTACTCCATGCCTTCACCACCGATCCCCATCTCCACGCCTCTGTTACCTCCATTATTCTAGTCCCCTCTTCTCATGCGGACCCCACCATTGACTCTTCTTCTCCTCTACTACCACCTCCATCACATACTCCTCCACTACCTCCACCAGCACCCGCCGATGAGTCCTTATCGTCATCCTCATCCTCAGGCTCTCCCAGTCCCCTCCTACCAGGACCCACCATATGGTCATCAGAACACAAGATAACACCAGAACTCCAAAGGTCCGGCTAGCCACCCGGTATCCCATGCCTACCTGTCTCATGGCCGATTTGGCTACCACTCTTGTTGAACCCACATGTTTCACGCAAGCTTCTAAAGATCCCATGTGGCTCCATGCAATGACATTGAGATGAATGCCTTATTTAAGAATAAAACCTGGTCCCTTGTGCCATACCTGTTGGCCCAGAGGCCTTCCGCTCTAGTTTTGATGATGATTAACTCATGTAGTTATGTGTACTAATAATCTTGTGATTTTAGTTTCAAATTATTAATCAAGATATTAGTAGGTGATTAGCTTCAACAAGATGATTTGGAAGCTTTCACATAGTGATTCAAGAGCCCCGAGCATTAAGATCATATATAGCACTCATTGAGTCAAGCTCGGTGGATCACGAAGTTTTGGTTCGAATCGACTTGGAGACGACGCTCTACAAAAGACATCGGTACCTGGTTTAGTTTGAATTTTAGATCCATTGTAAAGATAAGAATAGTATGATATGCTCAAGTCCACAACACACACGTTTTCATGTTTCCGTTTTGGTTTTCGGTTTGATTGGTTTAACCGATCTTGGTTTTCATGAATAGATAGATTCAAAACAAGTTTACATGGTTTAATGTATATAAGATTTGTTCTATATACATGCATGCTTCAACTTCTTAGACAAACTTAGTTTGATAGTCTATTTCATGAGTTTAGTGTTTTGGTATTTTTAAACAAAACATAATTTTGGAATTAAAGTCAAAAACATGGATATATATATGTTTCATGTATATTAGACTTATGTCCATATGCAACTTGCTTCAGAGTGTTTAAATATCATGTTTTTGTATTTAGATGAGTTTTGGACAAAACGTATTTACAATTCAAAAATCCAAGTTTTAGAAAATACGATTTTTAGTTTTGGTAAAATTTCTATAACACAAAAATGGTTCAAATGTTTGAAATTTGTGTTGAAATTTTAACACAAGTTTGTATATCAATGTAAAATGATAAAACTATTTTTGTATTTTTTAGAAGATTTATGAGAATTTTTAGAATTAAAATTACATGTTTTTCTGATCAGAACTGCTGCTGCCTGGCTACGTCGGTCGACTGGACGGTCGACCAGATCAAGTAGTCGGTCGACTGTTGCGGTCGACCGACGTGCACGGATACGTGTACGCTGGCTTACCCATAAGCCAGTCGACCGCACGGTTGACCGACTGAGAGCAGGTTGCTCTCGGGTTTCTCCCGATCGACCGAGCGGTCGACCGGCCAGAGAGCCGTTGCTCTCTGGTTCTGGGGACGGTCGCCGCCCGGTCGACCGGTAGCTGCCAGCGGTCAAAAAGTGACCGTTGCCTGGTCGACTGACCGGTCGACCGTAGTTCATTTTTGGCAGTTTCTGCTGCCAACGGCTATAATTTTCTGGGGCTATAAATACCTCATTGGAAAGAGGTTTTTCTCTAAGATTTTTAGTGCTAATTTTTCCTGACTCTCTACTGTTTTCACAGCAATCAAAAGAAGTTTTCGGGCTTTAAATTGGACAATCTATTTGGTATTTTTGCTAAGGTTTGGAAAATCAAAGAAAATGGTTTTTGGGAAAAGTGTTTGAGTCAACTTCTTTATTTTGGTTTCTAGTTTTCCCAAGGATTTTCTTTGATTTTTGATTTCCATTCCTTTGGTTTTCTCCACACTTGAGCTACATCTACTATCTTATTATATAGGATCTTTATGTGGGAAAAGAGATTGTTTGTGGTCTTTTGATCACCAAGTTGTAAACCCAATCTTTGCTTGGCTTTGCGCCTTACCCTCATTGTGTTGAGGAGGTTGTGCAAGTAGGTAGTATCCCTCAAGGTGTGAGATGATCCTTGTGTAAGCTTTGTGCTAATCCCTCAAGTTGTGAGGTGATTGTTTGTTGGCTTGGTGTTGTGCCTCAAGGAGGAGGTTGTGTTTGTAAGGAGAGGATTGGGTACTCCTTGTGATTGTATTGCCCCAAATCCTCTGTGGAGGTTCCCTGTGTGGGAGTCCTTTGTGGACAAGCTAGTGGATTTGAAATCCTTCTGGGTGAAGGCAGGGACGTAGAGCTAGGTGCTCGAACCTCGAAATAAATCTTGTTGTTTGCGCTTGTTCCATTGACTCTTACTCTTTCTCTCTCTTTGTATTGTGCCTTGCATTATTTCATAATTATCATTCATATCTATTTGCTTGGCTAGCTTGTATGTGCATCAATTGTTGTAATTGCAATTAGTTTTTAAATTCCGCATTAAGTTCACTAGATTAGCAATCATCACCTATTCACCCCCCCTCTAGATGATTTTCAATTGGTATCAGAGCCTACGCTCCTGATATTTAGGTTTAACCACCTAGAAGTGAGATCTTGGTTTGCTAATCTTCATTTGCATTTTTCATTTGCACACATTTAGTTTGCACTCATGGATAGCCCTCCTATGTTTGATTTTACTAGATATGATATTTGGAAGGCCAAGATGAGTTGTCATTTAAAAAGCCTAGGACATCTAGTTTATCAAGCCACTACTCAAGAATCCTACCCAAATGCTAGCAAGTATAAAAAGGCTAATGCATTAGCACTTAAGACACTTAGAGCATCTCTTAATGAAGATCTTTTACATGTGTTTGCTCATTATGATTCGGCTTTTGCAGTTTGGAGCATATTGACTTCTCCCGAGCTACCAAGGATTATCAACAAGTTGAGGAGATCTAGGAGAGACAAGTCCGACGAGCATTGCCTCATGGTCCAAGGGAAAGACTCCCTTGAGGTACAATCAGAATCTCTACTAGATGATAGCTCTAGTTCACATTGCAATGATTGTTTAGAGGCTCATGCCTTAATTTATGAACTTGCTACAAGATGTGAAAAATTGCTTGAAAAATATAAACTTTTGAAAAAGGATAATTTTGATTTAAAAGAAGAAATGAAGGATTTGTGTTCAAGTTTTGAATCGATTTTGCAAGAGAAGGAAGAGATTACTAGTGAACGTGACTCACTTAAATCTCAACTTGACCTTGTCCTAAAGGAAAATGAATTTTTGAAAAGCAAAAATGATTGTGATGATGTTGTGAAAAACAATGAGGTTTTTATCTTCTAAATTAGATTTTGTTTTAAAAGATAACCTTTCATTGAAAAATGAAATTGATTTCATTACAAAAGAATTGAATTTTGTTTTAAAGAAAAATGAATCTTTGAAAATTGAATTGTCTTCACATGTTTGCCATGCTAGTGTAGCTTCACCTAGCACATCTTTTGCATGCTCCACTTTATCTTCTAGTATTGAAAATGACATAAATGTTTTGAAAAAATTATAGATTGTTTGGGCTCCACTTTGAGCCATGTACTTTAAATCATACACGCTTGGAAACCTTGGTTCGAAAGAAACAAGTTCCATCCTTGCATGCACACCCATCACGGCATACACATGCTCATCACGATCACAAATTTCACACTATGTATGCCCATGTGTACACGTGTACACTGATTAAGACGGGAAAGGTGTATGTATTGGGAGTTAATTTGCACACAAATATAGATATTCAATGAAAGAGAGTAAGGTTTAGAACAACCTCAAGTACTTAGATCACTCCACAAATGTATGAAAAGATGATTAATATACCCTTTCCTATCTCCGTTATAGCATAGGGCTATACCGAGTCGATTCTCAAGGAGAGCTAGCGATGGAAGCGTTACGGTCCGTAGTGAAGAAAGTAAACGAGAATTCTTCTATGCTTATAAGAATAAAAACAAATGGGAAAATGAAACGAAAGAATGGATGGATATATTCATGATGGAAAATGTAAAAAGAAATCAAGATCAAGATTGGTCTTGGACTAACATAAAAAGAAAGTAAACTTGAAGAAGCAAACCATGACTAGCTTACCTTACTACCTTACCAACACTTACTAAACTCCGTGATAGTTGATTGTTACACATATTTGCATTTTATACCACCTTTATACTTTGCATATTGTATATTAAATATGATTTTTAACCCATGTTTTCTCTAATTTTGCAGATCTCCACTTTAAAGAAGAGAAGTAATTAACTACCTTAATTAGTAATAATTAAGGGGGTTAATTCATAATTAGCCAAAAGATCAAATCAGATCTCACCAAGATCTGCGCGCCAAGTGGAGAATCCAACCATCCCACGTGGCCAACAACCTAACCACCAGATCTCACCAGAAAGATCCGAGCCAACGGCCCAGATCTGGCGGCAGATCCGCGGCAATCCGCGGCAATCTGAGGGCCGTTGAGCCTCGGATTTCGTGCCAACGGTCAAGATTCGAGAAGATTCTCAAATTTGCCTATAAATACCTGGGCAGAGACCTGCGTGAGCTCTAGTGAAGAGAGAGAGAAAATTTTGATTTGTGTAATTTTTGTTTAGGTTTCTAGTTCTCTTCTCCTTCCTCCTTGATTTCTAGCCTAAATTGAGAGAGAGTTCTTCACTTTGAGAGTTTGTAATCAAGACTTGTGACAATCTTGAAGCAAAGATTCAATGGAGCTCTCATCTTCTCTTTACTAGAATTGAGTATGCTTTCTTTTCTTATGCTTTAATTTCTTGCATTTAATTCTAGCTTTAGTTTAATTGATTAGATCTTTACTTTCATGGAGAATTATAGCTTGTTTGTTAGTGTAATGGAGGGCTAATTTCTTGAATGCATGGCTAGCTAAGACTCACCTAGCTACTACTAGCTCTTGATTGATTGTAAACTTCAATGCTTGCATAATTTCATGTTTCTTGTAAATTCCAATGAAGTTTGGATGTATCCCTTGGTGATTGCTTGCTAGATCTCTAGATGAATTGTGTGTCTCTTATAAAGAGTCTTTGATTGGATCAAAAGGATGGATTACCATGGTTGTGTCACTTGTGTAGCAAGATCAACTCAAGTACTTCAAGCTAACTTTGTAGTTAAGCTTTGAATGTACAAAAGAGTTTGATTCTTCTACCTTTGCACTAAATGAGTATCATGCCTATAGTTCCTCAATGTTCATCTAGTAAAAGGACCTAAGATTCAAGAAGAGGATTCTAGCTAACTAACTAAAAGGAACTCTAGTCTTCAAGAAGGAATACTACACATGCAAGCTATATTAAATTGCCTATGATTCTTGATGAGGCAATCTTGCAATCAACAATAGAGTTAGTATGTTAGCAAGAAGGTGTAGTAATGCTAGCCATGCATCTTTTTAATCAAAAGAGTTTATACATCTTATTCTAGCATTCTTATCTTTTCTTTACTTCATCACACTTCATTCACTTCACTTCTTTTTCACAATGCACCACCAATCCACAACTTCTTGTATATTGCTCTTGTGTAATTAACAAAGAAGAGGTATCGTTTCTTTGTCTCACTAGTATCGTGAAGCTTCTACGCTTGCTCTCCTTGTGGTACGACTCGATATAGCTACTTGCTATAACGAAAGATTGGAACAAGGTATAATAATCTCATAATCGAAGTAAACAAGATCAAAGGTGAACTCTAAACCATTAACCATTTCTTTCACACCTAATTCTTGTGCAAGAACTTCATTGTACCTAGTTTTTACCAATCAATTTTTGGCGCCGTTGCCGGGGAGAGCAACGGTATTTTTACAAGTGAGAAACTAAACGATATATCTTCTCTGTTGCAGGTACAGGTTGAAGATTCAGAAAACTTTGCACAGCAGAATCATATAAGTGGACCTGGGCCTCTGCTCTCGAAAGCAGAGACCAGGATCCCTCCAAAGTGCCGCGTTTTCCTGGATTTTGCCGTGGAAACGCGGCATAGAGGAGTTCACTACTAACCTGTTTTCTGCAGGGCTTTGCTCTCTGCAAAATACTGCTGCTCATATATCTGAAATCTTGTATTCTTCACCTGATATTTGCTAATCAACAGTAAAAGATTTGGTGTTAATTGTTAAAAATTGTTTAGACATCTTGCATTATAGGCACGAGTCTTTCAATTACTTTACATTTACTGTTGAAGAGTGCGGGGGACAAGGTACGTAAAGCATTGCATATAGACTAGGACTCACTCTTGTTTGATTTAATTAAGCTTTGGGTGATCCTTGTTTGTTTACATCGTACACTTGCACGAATCAACTCTAAGGGCAAAACCCATAACAAAGATAAGGTGGGGATTTCATCACCCCTTCCTTAGCCCACAAACCATTTCCCCACGCTTTCACTATCCTAAGCTTCTAATTAAAAATTGCTAGACGTTGGCCCCTAGGGACATCCGGACTCACTTAGGAGATTTTCCTAAGGGGGAAAAGTGTTGGAAAGTGACTTCTGTATAATCAGTGTCTAGGAAAGGGGTTAAGGGCCGAAAGCCCGAAGGTTGTTGGTTACTTAATTAAGGAACGTCTTCGGACGGAAAACCTCCCAACAACTTTGACCTTTCCTGGCTGATTCGCTTATAGTCACGGTCTGCGCCAAACCTCCTGTGGACGATCTAAAGTTAGGAGTCGTCTAGATTCAGGGAACCTAGAAGCTTGGATTGATTTTTTCTTTTTCTTGATTGTTATTTTTCATTTTTCGACTGTGTGAAAGGTGCACGTTGATTGTGTATTTGTATGCGAGAGTGGTATCGAGAACCAATTTCTGCTAGGCTAGTGAGAACATCTACACTGCCACATACACCACCACTCGACACAATCATGACGAACAACGTATCGTTGCAGGACAAGTTCTATCCTATCCGCACATCACTTCCTTCTTGTATTCTCCTCTCGGACACTAATGGAAACAATTTTGAGTTGAAACCCCAGTTTATAAACACTCTTCCACGATTTCATGGATTAGAGTCTGAAGATGCTTATATCTTCATACGAGAGTTTGAAGAAGTCTGCCTCATGATGAGGATTTCCCAGTTGACAGAGGATGCTGTAAGACTTAGATTCGTCCCATTTGCATTAAAGGATATTGCAAAGAAGTGGCTGTACAGTCTTCCTGTCAGCTCTATCTCTTCATGGGATGATTTCGTTAAGGTCTTCCTTAAAAAATTCTACCCAATCCATAAGACAGCCCTCATGCGCAAAAATATAATGCAATTCAAACAAGAACCCAATGAGCCATTCTGGAAGTACTTTGAGCGCTTTAAGGACCTAGTAGCCCTGTGTCCCCATCATGGTATAGAGAAATGGCGCCAATGCCAGATTATCTATGATGGGCTTGACTATCAGACTAAGACGCTCCTTGAGACAATGTGTCAAGGAGAATTTCTAAAAAGGATGAAGACCAGGGTTGGGATCTTTTTGAGGCTCTAGCAGAGAAAACTCTCCAGTGGGAATCTTGCCCTGAGAAACCTACACCAACCACTTCCAGAACTGGTTTACACTCGATAGGATCCTCTATAGCTGCAGAAGCTAAGATTACACAGCTGATGAAGAGGATTGAATTGCTAGAATCCCGGGAAAATTCTGTTAATCAGGTCAACCCATCACGAGTGACCAGCCCACCACCTGTGGCACCTATGGTCCACCCGGGTTGTACTTACTGTCATGATTTAACTCATGTGTTGGAAGAGTGTCCAGTGTATCATTCTCAAAGCTATCAGGAGAGTACAAATGCCGCGTATACCAGACCTACATACAATCCTTACTCCAGGACCTACAATCCAGGGTGGCGTAACCATCCTAACTTCTCTTGGAGTCAGTCTGGTCATGAGCAGCCAAGACAACCATTTTCACATCAACAATATCCTGCTCAGGCATATCCTCCGACTTACCCACCAAATGTTAATTCATATCAGAGTCCACCCAGATTCCAAACATACCAAAATCCTGTGCCATATCAAGCAAATTATCAGCCCCAATATCAGAATCATCCACCACCCAATCCTTCAGATAAGAAAATCTCTGAGTTGGAGAAAATGATTGAGACTTTGTCTAAAACCCAAGCTGCAATGATGAACAATCAGCAGCAGGATATGAATAAACTGCAAATCCAAATAGGACAGTTGGCTAATTCTTTGACTGAAAGACAAAAAGGAATGCTGCCTAGCCAACCTGTGCCTAATCCCAGAGCCCATTTTCCTCTGCATGAAGTCGAAGACCTAGGACCTAGCCAAAGCCAATGTCAAGCCATTCACATCCTTAGGTCTGGAAAACATGTAGACAACAAGGTCTCAAATCAGTCTCCAAAATTTGTTCCAAAATCTGTGTCAAAACCATCAACCTCTGTTCCAGTTCAACCTGTGCAAGATAATCCTTCATCAAGTTCACAACCTTCCACGTCCCAGTCAAAAGGAAAAGAGAAAGTTGATGAGCAAATTTATAAGCCTGTTGTCCCATTCCCAAATAGGCTTACAAATCATAAGAATAATGCTCACATGGAGAAGATAAGAGAGATATTTAATCAAGTACAGATCAATGTCCCTCTCTTAGATGCTATTCAACAGGTCCCATCATACGCCAAGTTTCTGAAAGAAATGTGTACTAAGAAAAGAAAGGCAAATGTCCCTAAGAAAGTCTTTTTGGCTTCCAACCTGAGTGAATTGCTTAATGGTCCAATCCCTGTGAAGTACAAGGATCCAGGGAGCCCTACCATCTCTTGTATCATAGGGCAGACCACAGTAAATAGGGCTTTGCTAGACTTGGGCGCTAGCATCAATCTTCTCCCTTTTTCCGTGTACCAGCAGTTAGGGTTGGGCAACCTTCGTCCAACCCAAATGACAATTCAGCTGGCTGATCGCTCTGTTAAGATTCCCAAGGGGGAAATTACGGATGTTTTAATACGGGTGGGGGAATTCATTTACCCCGTTGACTTTGTTGTTCTTGAAACACAACCCATACATAATCACAGAGCGCAAACACCTGTCATTCTCGGACGTCCTTTCTTAGCAACCGCAAACGCTATCATAAATTGTCGAAATGGATCAATGCGGTTGACGTTCGGAGATATGACGAAGGAGGTGAATGTCTTCCATCTGGGGAAGCAGCCAAGGGATGTGGAGAATGACTCTTTTGATGTGAACTTAATAGAAGGACTAACGAGCGAACATGTGGAGGAGATGGAATATGAATCTGAAGAAGAATTTGAGTTAGAATCTGACGACCTAACTCTTGATCAGATTGTTGGATCAGATATTGAAAGGACTACTAATTCCACTTCTATTCTTCCCTTGCACCATGAGCAACCGGTTATAGATCCAGTCCCTTCTTCTGAGCTTAAGGCTCTTCCCACCCATCTCAAGTACAAGTACTTGGGTGAGAAGGAATCCTTTCCGGTAATCATTGCATCTAATCTTACGGAACAACAAGAAGAGGACCTTTTGACTGTGCTTAGGGAAAATAGAGAAGCCATTGGTTGGACCATGGCTGATATTAAGGGGATTAGTCCTTCCATTGTCCAACATAGAATTCACTTGACGGAAGAGGCCAAGCCTAAAAGAGACCCACAGCGTCGACTTAACCCAATAATGCAAGAAGCTGTTAGATCGGAGATTCTGAAACTCTTAGACAATGGGATCATATATCCCATATCCGATAGTCAATGGGTGAGTCCGGTCCACGCTGTGCCTAAGAAAGCTGGCTTTACTGTTGTGGAGAATGAGAATAAGGAATTAATACAAACACGTCTTCCAACGAAGATTCGAGTTTGTATTGATTACAGGAAACTGAATAGTGCCACACGTAAAGACCACTTTCCTCTTCCATTTATTGATCAGATGCTGGAGAGATTGGCAGGGCATGAGTATTATTGTTTCCTGGATGGATATTCAGGATATAATCAGATCCCAATTGCTCCCGAGGACCAGGAAAAGACTACCTTCACCTGTCCGTTTGGAACGTTTGCATACCGTAGGATGCCCTTCGGTCTTTGCAATGCTCCAGCAACGTTTCAACGTTGCATGTTGAGCCTGTTCTCGGACATGGTGGAGAAATTTTTGGAAATCTTTATGGATGACTTTTCAATATATGGGGATACATTTGAGCAGTGCTTGTACCACCTAAAGCTGGTTTTACAACGATGCACGGAAAAGAATTTGACACTTAATTGGGAAAAGTGTCATTTCATGGTCAAGCACGGAATTGTACTGGGGCACAAGATATCAAGCATTGGAATCGAGGTAGACAAGTCTAAGGTGGAAGTTATCACCAAGCTCACTGAACCGCAATGTTTAAAAGACATTAGATCTTTCTTAGGGCACGCGGGCTTCTATAGGAGATTCATTCAAGGGTTTAGCAATATTGCGAGACCTTTGACAAATCTCTTAGGAAAAGACGTACCCTATATCTTTGATGAAGAATGTCGAAAATCGTGGAAAGAGCTAAAGAATAGACTTGTCTCTGCGCCGATCATATCTGCACCGGACTGGACCAAGCCATTTGAAATTATGTGCGATGCCTCTGACTTTGCGATAGGCGCTGTTTTAGGACAGCGTATTGAAAATAGGCAGCACGTAATATACTATGCTAGCAGAACGCTAAACGATGCCCAACTGAATTACACGACCACTGAAAAAGAATTTTTGGCAGTCGTTTTTGCGTTAGAGAAGTTCCGCCAATATCTGCTAGGGTCCAGGACCATAATTTTTACTGATCACTCCGCCCTGAGGTACTTGATGCAAAAGAAGGACGCAAAGGCAAGATTGATTCGATGGATCCTTCTTTTGCAAGAGTTTGACTTGGAGATAAAAGATAAAAAGGGCGTTGAGAACGTGGTTGCGGATCATTTGTCAAGAATTCCGAACGCTCCTCATGAGAAAATACCGATTAATGAAGACTTTCCTGACGAGCACATCTTTGTGATAAGTGGAGAGCCCTGGTATGCTGATATAGTAAACTACCTTGCTACCGGGCAAATTCCTTCCCATTGGTCAGGACAAGACAAACACCGTTTTCTGAGACAAATGCGGTTCTTCTTTTGGGATGAACCGTATTTATTCAAGTACTGTCCTGACCAAATTATACGCAGATGCCTTCCGGAGGATGAACACCAGAGCGTTTTGACATTCTGTCACAAGTTAGCTTGCGGTGGACACTTTGGTCCACGAAAAACTGCGGAAAAAGTGCTCCAGAGTGGATTCTACTGGCCCACTCTCTTTAAGGATGCCTTTACCTTTTGCAAGCTTTGTGATAGATGTCAAATGATGGGTCGTATTACTCAAAAGAATATGATGCCCCTCACACCCATCTTGGAAGTCGAAATTTTCGACCTCTGGGGCATCGATTTTATGGGACCCTTTCCTCTGTCCTACGGTAACCAATACATCTTGGTAGCCGTAGATTATGTTTCCAAGTGGGCTGAAGCGATTCCTACACGAACAAATGACAACCAAGTTGTCATTAAATTTTTAAGAGAGTACATCATTTCACGCTTCGGAGCCCCCCGTGCGATATTGAGCGACAATGGGAGTCACTTCTGCAATAGGGCTTTTGAAGCCTTGATGCGGAAGTACTCCATTACTCATAAATTGTCCACGGCTTATCATCCTCAAACCAATGGGCAAGTTGAGGTAACAAACAGACAGATAAAACTCATCTTGGAAAAGACCGTAGGACAGAATCGTAAGGATTGGTCCGTCAAACTGACTGATGCCTTATGGGCATACAGGACCGCTTACAAGACTGTCCTTGGTATGTCTCCGTACCGAGTTATATTTGGGAAAGCATGTCACTTGCCTGTTGAGTTAGAACACCGTGCACTATGGGCTTTAAAGCAACTGAATCTTGATTTGGATAAAGCCGGTGTTCTCAGGAAGCTGCAGCTATCCGAGCTGGAAGAGTTACGAAACGAGGTATACGATAACGCTCGGATCACAAAGCACAGGACCAAGCTGTTTCACGACAAAGCCATTCACAGGAAGATTTTTGCTGTCGGTCAACAGGTTCTGTTATATAATTCTCGACTTCATCTTTTCCCTGGTAAACTGCGTACCAGGTGGTCAGGACCTTTTATTGTGCAGACTGTCTTTTCCCACGGAGCTATCGAGATTCTTGACCCAACTAATGGCAATATATTCACTGTGAATGGACAACGCTTAAAGCCATTTCTTACCACAGATTCTTTGTCACACGATGTTCACGAATTGGGTCTTTCCGACCCAGTTTATTTGTGACATTTTTCCATCTGTATATTTTTCCCATGCATTCTCCTGACTATCATTTTGGGACTTCTCTTGTAAATATTTTTCTTTTTGTTAATAAATAAAAAAATAAATAAAAATTTTTGGGATTTTTGTGCATGAAAAGAATTTCACATCCCTAGGATTCTCTTTCCTCCCTAGGATTCCTTTCATATTCAAAAATTTTGACCTAGGGTTGTAATTTCAACTTTGACCTAGGGGTAACTTGGTACATCACCTTTTTACCTACCCCTATTTAAAGCTCTCCTTCCAACTCATCATCCCTCACCCGAGAATTTCATTTCAGATCTGAACCTCTTTCTTCACAGCCGACCTCCACCAAAAATCTGAACCCAAAAATCCCCTCCTTTGCCGCGCCCTGCCGCCGATCCGCGGCAGTTCTACCATTTCAGGCGCGCCGGAAATCTCCATTCTGACTATCTTCCTCTGCTGGTGGTAGATCCGGAGAGAGTTTTCCCGAGGCCATCTCTGTGCCTTCTGTGCTACTGATTTGGGTTTCCCCCCCAAGATCTCCGGGGGTGGTTTGCAATTTCTTATCTCAACTCTTTACTTCATTGTCTTTAGCAATTATGGCACCAAATCTATTTGTGGAGAGGGATTTTTCTGCACTTTTTAGTGAAAGAGGGGAATATGGGCATATTTTTGTGGATCGAATCCGCGCCTGGAATTGGTACACTTTGGTGTTTGATCATAATGAGCACGAAGCTTTTTATTGTCCGGATCTTGTGAACACATTTTACCATTCTATAGACTATGCTTCTGTGAATCATGATACATACCAATTTGTATCTCATATGCCATTCGGTGATATTTTGGTCACGCTTCCACTACTTGCACACATCACGCATGTTCCCATTTTTCCCCATCCTAGCGACCCCTTACCCTTAATTGATTACTTAGCCATTATGGGTGTACGCTGCACTACCCAGGATCGGGGGCTCAAAGCCCAATCTACATTCAGAAACATTCATTGTGTTGGACGTTGGATCCAACGAAATATTCTTGGGCTAGATCACACTTCTACCTTCAACAGACCGGTACTACAAATTATTCATGATCTGATGACACAGACTCACACGGTCTGTTTGAACCGGACTATCTTCCGTGCTATTATCGAAAATTCCTCTCGCACTCGGGGGCCAAAATTTTCTCATTCTGTATTAATCACACGTATGTGTCAGCATTTCATATCAGACACTATTTTTTCTACATTTGCCCGAGTGACGATTACGTTAGAGAGACCCACAAGCTCATACAATAGTTGCTTGCAGGCGCTCTGGACACCCAGTGGCATGCCTGAGACTGTACCTGTGGAGTCCTCTTCAGAGGAAAGTCTAGAGGTGGAAGATGAGCCCCAATTCTGGAGACAGGAACCCCCTACGGAACCAAAAGCCTTCATGTCTACCATATGGACAGGCATGAAGAAAATTTTTAGGGGTCAAGTGAGGCTAAGAAAGAAGGTGGAGGAGCAATCTTCCAGGTTGGAGGAGCAATCCTCTAGGCTAGATACCATTGAGTCGACATTGAGGAGGACACAATCAGCCGGGCCGAGCACCACATCGGTTCCAAAGAGGAGGAGGGAGTGACTTTTTTCCTTTACCTATTTCATGCATCATTTTATCTTTCATACATTGAGGACAATGCATGAGATAGGTATGGGGGGGTAAATGCTAACATAGGATTTTTTTTTTTTTTCACTTTCTTTTTAGGACTTTTTATTTTTTAGGATTTTTACTTTCTTTTAGGTTTTTCTTTTATTTTTAGATTTTACCTTTCTTTTAGAAAAATAAAAAAAAAATATAAAAAAAATTAATAATAAAAAAAAAAAGAGAGAAGAAATTCTTTGATCCATGTTTAAAGAATCTAAATTGAAATTTAGGGATTAAGGAAGCCCTTAACTAAGATTTCCAATTATAAGTTGAAAAGAGGATTTTGTTGAATTTTTAGGTTAAGTAATAAAGGATTAGAAAAATTACTAATTTTAATTCTTTCTTTAGGATATATATATTGAACATATTGAGGGATTAATCAAAGACTTTGTGACTTTATTCACATATATATATATAAAAAAAAAATGAAAAAAAAAATGTGTGTATATAAATAAATAAATAAAAAAAAAAAAAAACCACTGACTAAGCTGGTAGGTCGTGCCTCAAGAAGCATTACCAATCACGCCTAAAAGTGGTGAAAAAGAAAAAAAAAATTATACTTAACCACTGATTAAGCTGGTAGGTCGTGCCTCAAGAAGCATTACCAATCACGCCTAAAAGTGGTCAAAAAGAAAAAAAAAAAATATACTTAGCCACTGATTAAGCTGGTCAGTCATGCCTCAAGAAGCATTACCGGTCACGCCTAAAGGTGGTTAAGTCCTTAAATTCCTAAGTAACCTAGTTTACTCGAGTCTTTGAACCTGAGGGATGTTTTCTCATCTGGTGCCCTAAGACCGTCTGGTTTGGGAGTCATCGGTAAGAGGCTCGCTACATGGGTAGACTAGGATACCTAAGGATGATAAGGAAATGTAAATAAATAAACATTGTATATACATAAATATGTTATATATATAAGTAAATAAATGAACTTAGTCAGAGAAAGATCCTTCATATTTATAGATATATATATCCTAGGATTGATGCAAAATCCGGTTTTTGATCTTATCCCCAAAATCTTAACCTAAGCTGAAAACAAAATTCTAAATAGATACTTATAAGAAGAATGAAGAGTTTTGAGTAACCTGAAACCTATAGGTCATTTAGAATCTTTAAAGCATGGATCAAAAATTTCACTAACCCCTTTTATTTTCCTTTTTGATTTTGTGGGTGTAATCCGCTGAAAACCCTCAGGAGACAACACTCCTCCTCTAGGGTAACCTAGAGGTTTAACGGCTTGTTGCACGTGCTCAGTGCAATCGTGTCACCTACGAAAGTGGTGTAATAATTAGTTAGGATTTTATTTTTCTTTCTTTTTCTTTTATTTTTGCTCGAGGACGAGCAAAAGCTAGGTATGGGGGTGTGATTGTTACACATATTTGCATTTTATACCACCTTTATACTTTGCATATTGTATATTAAATATGATTTTTAACCCATGTTTTCTCTAATTTTGCAGATCTCCACTTTAAAGAAGAGAAGTAATTAACTACCTTAATTAGTAATAATTAAGGGGGTTAATTCATAATTAGCCAAAAGATCAAATCAGATCTCACCAAGATCTGCGCGCCAAGTGGAGAATCCAACCATCCCACGTGGCCAACAACCTAACCACCAGATCTCACCAGAAAGATCCGAGCCAACGGCCCAGATCTGGCGGCAGATCCGCGGCAATCCGCGGCAATCTGAGGGCCGTTGAGCCTCGGATTTCGTGCCAACGGTCAAGATTCGAGAAGATTCTCAAATTTGCCTATAAATACCTGGGCAGAGACCTGCGTGAGCTCTAGTGAAGAGAGAGAGAAAATTTTGATTTGTGTAATTTTTGTTTTAGGTTTCTAGTTCTCTTCTCCTTCCTCCTTGATTTCTAGCCTAAATTGAGAGAGAGTTCTTCACTTTGAGAGTTTGTAATCAAGACTTGTGACAATCTTGAAGCAAAGATTCAATGGAGCTCTCATCTTCTCTTTACTAGAATTGAGTATGCTTTCTTTTCTTATGCTTTAATTTCTTGCATTTAATTCTAGCTTTAGTTTAATTGATTAGATCTTTACTTTCATGGAGAATTATAGCTTGTTTGTTAGTGTAATGGAGGGCTAATTTCTTGAATGCATGGCTAGCTAAGACTCACCTAGCTACTACTAGCTCTTGATTGATTGTAAACTTCAATGCTTGCATAATTTCATGTTTCTTGTAAATTCCAATGAAGTTTGGATGTATCCCTTGGTGATTGCTTGCTAGATCTCTAGATGAATTGTGTGTCTCTTATAAAGAGTCTTTGATTGGATCAAAAGGATGGATTACCATGGTTGTGTCACTTGTGTAGCAAGATCAACTCAAGTACTTCAAGCTAACTTTGTAGTTAAGCTTTGAATGTACAAAAGAGTTTGATTCTTCTACCTTTGCACTAAATGAGTATCATGCCTATAGTTCCTCAATGTTCATCTAGTAAAAGGACCTAAGATTCAAGAAGAGGATTCTAGCTAACTAACTAAAAGGAACTCTAGTCTTCAAGAAGGAATACTACACATGCAAGCTATATTAAATTACCTATGATTCTTGATGAGGTAATCTTGCAATCAACAATAGAGTTAGTATGTTAGCAAGAAGGTGTAGTAATGCTAGCCATGCATCTTTTTAATCAAAAGAGTTTATACATCTTATTCTAGCATTCTTATCTTTTCTTTACTTCATCACACTTCATTCACTTCACTTCTTTTTCACAATGCACCACCAATCCACAATTTCTTGTATATTGCTCTTGTGTAATTAACAAAGAAGAGGTATCGTTTCTTTGTCTCACTAGTATCGTGAAGCTTCTACGCTTGCTCTCCTTGTGGTACGACTCGATATAGCTACTTGCTATAACGAAAGATTGGAACAAGGTATAATAATCTCATAATCGAAGTAAACAAGATCAAAGGTGAACTCTAAACCATTAACCATTTCTTTCACACCTAATTCTTGTGCAAGAACTTCATTGTACCTAGTTTTTACCAATCAATAGTGAAGGCGTGCCTCATGTTGATTTCATCGGCGTAGGTTTGTCTTGCGTGTTGATCTAATTACTTTCTCATGTAGATGAAGGGTGGTTTAACCCATCGGAGAAGAGAAGACCATCCAACTTGCAAGATGAACTAAAGCAATCACCCATGAGTTAGTGAAGATGGCAAGGCTAGTGGTTAGCTAGTACATGGTAGAAAAATTAGCTACAAGCCATTATGAAGAAAAGCAAAGCATGAAGTAAATTGCAAGAAAGTAAAGAAAGCAAGTAAAGAAAGCAATTTAAACTAGAACCATGCTTCAAGTAGAGAATGGATTAATCCTTGCTTCAAGTTGTCACTCCTTGAAGATTACAAGCTCTCTCTCTCTCTTACATCTCTCTCTTGCATAGATTTCTAGGGAAGAAGAAGAGGGATCTAAAGAACTAAAACCTAGAGAGAAACCTATGAAAAATTACAACATCTAACAATTTCTCCTCTCTTCTCTGTTCTGTCTTTTCTCGCAGGTCAGGTGCAGATATTTATAGGCTGAGAGAGAAGCTTCAAGAGCCCTTTCTGTTGGCGCAGAATCCGGATCTCAACAACCCTGGAACTGCCGCGAGCGCGCGGCAAGGCGCGGCAAAACGGATTCTGTTGGGAAACAGAATTCTGTTGTAGGTTGGTTGAGAGGTTGTTATCCACGTGGCCTTCTAGAATCTTCAATTGGCGCGCGGATCTCTCTGGATTCTGATTTCAAATCTTGGGCTTTACTTTAATCTTGGATTTAATCCCTTTAATTATTGCTAATTAAAGTGATTATTGGGCTTTCTCTCATTTGAGTGTGGACCTGCAAATATATAGAGAAGATGAGTAAAAATCATATATTTATTTGCAATATGCATGGGGATTATGTGGTAAAATATGCAATATTGTGTATCAATCACACCCCCACACTTATTCTTTTGCTCGTCCCGAGCAAAGAAAAGAAAAACTATACTACCAATTTTATTACACCACTTTCGCAGGTGACGCGATTGCACTGAGCATGTGCAACAAGCCGTTAAACCTCTAGGTTACCCTAGAGGAGGAGTGTTGTCTCCTGAGGGTTTTCAGCGGATTACACCCACAAAATCCATAAAGAAAGAAGACAAATGTTAGTATTTGAAAATCTATTTTGAAAGAGAGACATGTTTTCGAACTATTTTTGTAAAAATATAAGTGATCTTTGGTCATAAGTCCACCTATAATCATTCTTTCTTAAACTTAGTCTCTACGTAAGATCTTGTCTTCAATTAAGGTAAGAATTCAAAATTGGATTGAATATTTTATCTTTCATAAAACCTAGATAGTATGCACACCGTGCTCAGTGAAAATTTCTGGGATTTCAACTCCAACCATCAAGCCATTTATTTATTTATATATATATATATATTTTCTTTTTTCTTCCCTTAGTTTAGGCTTTCTAGTTCACCCTTGTAACGAGCCTTTAACCGATGACTCCCAAACCAGACGGTCTTAGGGCACCAGATGAGAAAACATCCCTCGGGTTTAAGGTCTCGAGTGAAAAAGGCCACGAAACTAAAGGGGATTATTCTTTTTGATCACCGTTAGGCGTGAATAATTATGCTTCTTGAGGCATAATTCTTCAGCTTAATGAGTGATGTTTTTCACCGTTAGGCGTGAATAACCATACTTCTTGAGGCATAATTATCCAGCTTAATAAGTGATGTTTTATTACATCTTTATTTTTCTTTTTCTTTTTTTTATTTTTATGGCATTTTGGTCTTTGTTTCCATCCCAAGAAATGTGTAAGTGTAAAGTGCATATTTATCTAAGGTAAAAATTCAAGATAAAAATATCTCCCCAATTTTACTTACTTAGCCTATAATTTCAACAAGATCTATTATTTCAACTAGGTTTTAGATGTCGTAATTAAGGCTTTCTTAATTTCTAAGATACATCTTAATTTTCTTAAAATAGATCTAAACTTTGTCTCTTATTTCAAAAAGTTTTTTTTTTAATTATATTTTTATTTTTTTTTATTTCTAAAAGAAGTGTAAAAGAAAGAAAATCTAAAAACTCTATGTTAGTAAACCCTCCCCCACAATTATTTCATGCATTGTCCTCAATGCATCATGATATATGTATGCATGAAACAAAAATGAAGAGGGAAGGAAAAAATTACCTTAAGGTGGCGGTTCTGGTGGTGGTCTAATTGGTCCACGAAACATGGCCCAATCAACTTTGCTTTGGGTTTTGAGGAACCCACCAGAAATATAATGAATATGACCCATTAAAAAGATGAATCCATGAAAGATTTTTATTAAGTACATGACCCCATCTAATTTCCATTTTCCATAATAAATTTCAGAGTCAAATTTGTCAAGATCCTTGTCCCAGAATGGTGTATGGAATGATAGAATGGTTGACTTGGACTCAGGAAGGATAGGAATTGATACCGACTCAGGAATGTGACCTAAGTCAAGTGATGGTGCAGGAGTCGAAATGATTTCAGGAATTAGGTCCAAGTCAAGAAAATGAAGCTCAAGTCCACAATCATTATCCAATGGGAAGTGACCTAATATGGGTGATATCTCTTTACTTTCAAGATTAAGGAATTCAAGCTCATCGCCATACAATTCTTCAAAACTAAGGTCAGCATCTTCTGTTAGAATTGTACAATCAGTTTCAGAAGTAAAGAGATTGTGAGAATCAAGGTCACATTCCTCATGGAGTTCAAAAAATGGGGAACTTGCCAATTTGTCAAATGGACTTTCAAAAGTATAGAATTGGTCAAGTTCAATATGATCTTCAAAGATGGGTGATTCAACTACATTATGAATGGAGACAGGATCCAATGTCGACTCCGGGAAAAGATTGAAGTCAGGTAAAGATACCGGAGTCATTATTGAATCAGGAAAAAGAATTGAATCACTAAGTTGGGGTTCAAGATCATATTCCTCATGGAGTTCAATTCCACAAAAATGTGAACTTGCCAATTTATCAATGGGACTTTCAAAAGTATGAAATTGGTCAAGTTCAATATGATCATCATAAGAGATTGGTGATTCAATTGCACAATGGATAGGCACTGGATCCAATAGTGACTTGGGAAATGGAGTGAAATCAGGTGAAGACACCGGAGTCATAATTGGATCAGGAAGTAAAATTGAATCATCATATGGAAGTTCAGGATCATATTCATGCTCAAGTTCAATTTCAGGAAAAGGAAAACTTGCCAAAATGTCAATGGGATCTGAATTTTGGACAAGTTCAGGTGATTGTGCTGAAATTGAATTTGGATTTCCAAGACTACATGACTCTTTGGTTTTAACAGAGTGGCTAGTGACATTAGAAATAGGATGAGAATGAAGAGTTTGGATCATCAAATCTATGTCACGATTTCTAGCATTTTGAGCATGAGTCATGTCTTCAAGCATCTTTCCATAATTGATGATTTCATTATTTTGATGAAAAGATGAAGTGTTGTCTTGGAAGTGATGGTAAAATTGTGAGTCCATCAGATTTTGTGAGTGTTGTTTGGACTCAAGCAAGAATTCCTTACTCGTTCCCCAAGCAGATGGTTGTTCATTATAATAAGGTGGAACTGAGTAAGACTCTTGAAAATACTGTGGAATTGGAGGGGCAAATATTTCTTGAAGTTGTTGCTCGACCCTCTGTAAATTGGCTTCTATACTCTTTAGTAACTCAGATTTTTCTTCAATTGGAGATTCAGAAAAAGGAGTATATGAAGCGGAATCAGGAAATGAATACTGTGGACAAGGTGAATATGGTGGACAAGGAATTTGAGAATTTGACTCGGGGTACGTGAATCCCAATTACTCGGTGAAGAGTTGAAATTATTATGGAAATTATAATTATTAGATGGGGGGTATGGGTCATATTGATTCGGATAAGGCCAACCCGGTGTATTTGGTTGGTGCATATTATAAAACACCGGGTTGGAATTATCCGAATAGAATGGAGTTGGTGTGAAATATGGATTCATGTTCGGATTGAAAGAATTATTATTGTTGAATTCCATATCACAAACAATCACAAACAAAAAAGAAAAATCAAACAACAAACAAAAAAGAAAAGGAAGAAAAAAAAATCAAAACCAAGCCAAAAGAATAGTTGACCTAGACCTAGACGACTCCTAACTGATTAGATCGGCCACGGGAGGTTTAGTGTAGACGTAGACCACAAGTTAATCAGCCAGGGAAGGGCAAGGTTGGTGGGAGGTTTTCCGTCAGAGACGTTCCTTAATTAAGTAACCAGCAACCTTCGGGCTTTCGACCCTCAATCCCTTTCCTAGACACTGATTTTGCAAGAGTCTATTTCCAACACTTTTTCCCCTTAGGATAATCTCCTAAATGAGTCCGAGATGTCCCTAGGGCCAACGTCTATCAAATTTTATTAATTAGGCTTGGGTTAGTGAGTGCTGGGATGGTGGTTTTTGGGCTAAGGAAAGGGTAATGAAATCCCCCACCTTATCTTATTTATGGGTTATGCCCTTAAAATGAATTGTGCAAGTGTACAAAAATTATAACTAGAATTCACTCAAAGCATGAAAATCAAGCAAGAGATGATTCCTAGTCTACATGCAATGCAAATGTACCTTGCCTCCAGCACTCTTCAACAGTAAAAGTAAAGGAATTGAAAGACACGTGCCTAGAATGCAAATGTCTAAACAATTTTTAACAATTTCAACCAATTTTTTACTGTTGATTAAATTAGCAGATAATAGGTGAAAATACAGGAATTCAAGTATAGCAGCAGATGTATTTTGCAGAATCAGAGCCCCTGTAGAAATTAGGTCAGTAGTGATCTCCTTCTTACCGCAGAACCGCGGCTTTTGCCGTGGGAACGCGGCAAGTCAGAGGGCTTCTGGTCTCTGCTTTCGAGAGCAGAGGCCCAGAGCCACTTAAATGTATTCTGCAATGCAAATTTTTCTGTTTTCTTCACCTGTAACCTGCAACAGAGAAGAAGATTCATTTAGTTCTTCACTTTAAAGAAAATCCGTTGCTCTCCCCGGCAACGGCGCCATTTTGATTAAGACGGGAAAGGTGTATGTATTGTGGAGTTAATTTGCACACAAATATAGATATTCAATGAAAGAGAGTAAGGTTTAGAAACAACCTCAAGTACTTAGATCACTCCACAAATGTATGGAAAGATGATTAATATACCCTTTCCTATCTCCGTTATAGCATAGGGCTATACCGAGTCGATTCTCAGGGAGAGCTAGCGATGGAAGCGTTACGGTCCGTAGTGAAGAAAGTAAACGAGAATTCTTCTATGCTTATAAGAATAAAAACAAATGGGAAAATGAAATGAAAGAATGGATGGATATATTCATGATGGAAAATGTAAAAAGAAATCAAGATCAAGATTGGTCTTGGACTAACAACTAAAAAGAAAGTAAACTTGAAGAAGCAAACCATGACTAGCTTACCTTACTACCTTACCAACACTTACTAAACTCCGTGATAGTGAAGGAGTGCCTCATGTTGATTTCATCGGCGTAGGTTTGTCTTGTGTGTTGATCTAATTACTTTCTCATGTAGATGAAGGGTGGTTTAACCCATCGGAGAAGAGAAGACCATCTAACTTGCAAGATGAACTAAAGCAATCACCCATGAGTTAGTGAAGATGGCAAGGCTAGTGGTTAGCTAGTACATGGTAGAAAAATTAGCTACAAGCCATTAATGAAGAAAAGCAAAGCATGAAGTAAATTGCAAGAAAGTAAAGAAAGCAAGTAAAGAAAGCAATTTAAACTAGAACCATGCTTCAAGTAGAGAAGTAGAGAATGGATTAATACTTGCTTCAAGTTGTCACTCCTTGAAGATTACAAGCTCTCTCTCTCTCTCTTACAATCTCTCTCTTGCATAGATTTCTAGGGAAGAAGAAGAGGGATCTAAAGAACTAAAACCTAGAGAGAAACCTATGAAAAATTACAACATCTAACAATTTCTCCTCTCTTCTCTGTTCTGTCTTTTCTCACAGGTCAGGTGCAGATATTTATAGGCTGAGAGAGAAGCTTCAAGAGCCCTTTCTGTTGGCACAGAATCCGGATCTCAACAACCCTGGAACTGCCGCGAGCGCGCGGCAAGGCGCGGCAAAACGGATTCTGTTGGGAAACAGAATTCTGTTGTAGGTTGGTTGAGAGGTTGTTATCCACGTGGCCTTCTAGAATCTTCAATTGGCGCGCGGATCTCTCTGGATTCTGATTTCAAATCTTGGGCTTTACTTTAATCTTGGATTTAATCCCTTTAATTATTGCTAATTAAAGTGATTATTGGGCTTTCTCTCATTTGAGTGTGGACCTGCAAATATATAGAGAAGATGAGTAAAAATCATATATTTATTTGCAATATGCATGGGGATTATGTGGTAAAATATGCAATATTGTGTATCAATCATACACATTGTGGTCGAAAAGGCCACCTTGCTAGATTTTGCTATGATCGTTTACATGTTGAAAATTTAGCAAATAATCTTGTTTGGGTTAGGAGAGATACTAACCCCTATGGACCCAAAAGAAAATGGGTACCAAAGACCACCTCTAAAATTTTTGATAAGGTGTGGCTCTCGCATCACGTGAGAGCGGCGGTACCTTGAAGTGGATGCGTTCCGTGCTTAAAGAAAATAATTTGGATGCATCACTTTCAAGGAGAGTTTGGTGGAGAAGACCACCATTGGTTTGGAGAACTAGAGAGGTGCCTTCATCAGTTTTGGTATCAATCTCTAACTCCCATAAATATTTGCATGCTTATTATGATTTTCATGTCATTGTTTTATAGCATGTCATGTTTTAAAGCTCATTATGATTATGCCATATGATTTAGATTAGTGATATACATGTTTAGTTATTTGAGACACCCATGGACCCATCTTTGTGATTCTTATCTTGTTTTAAACTAATATGTATGTCCTAAATCTAATGCATGTGCATGTACATGATGATCATATTTATGATGTTTTGTTTTGATGCTTCATGTTTTGATTAGTATGTCAAATACCATGATTATTAGACCATTGACATGTATGTATAGCTCTTGAGATCACCCTTGTTTATATGGATCATTTGTTGTGTTCTCACCATTTGTTTAGCTATTATGTACATCATAATTCTAATATCATGTGGATTTACATAATGATCGCTTTATGTTTGTAATGATGATTTATATCCCGTTTTATGCTACATGATTTGATTACATGTTTAGATGTTAGTTTTACATTAGAACTAGGATATATATTTGTACATATAATGGGCCACAAATAGATCATTACATGTTTGTGCTTGAATGCTTATTTGTGCCCATTAGATGTGCTAGTATAGTCTAGTTTTGATGGTTCACGCATTCTAACTTGTATTCCTCATTTTGAATATGTTTCTATGATCATGTGTTTTCACTTCATGCATACGTCTATTTTGCCAAACTTTAATATATACATGTATACCCCTTGAGTCATTTGCTTTTCATGCAAATCTTTATATATAGACTCTATTGTGTTTAAGGTTATATATGTACACTTCTTGTTTGTCAAAACATACATATGCCTTGAAGTATAAATTATTTTAATGAAATTTAGTTTTCATGTTTCATGTTTAAAGGAATTTAAATTGAGCTTAATTGAATATTTTCATGATGATATGTGTCACATAATACTTGTTCACTCACTTTATTAGGTTTCTCATGACTTTGCTTTCATGAGTATGATATGGGCTTTATGGATTTTGAGTGTTTAGTAATCTTGTGAATTACATGTGTTTCATGAAAAACAATTTTGTCTTATTCCTTACTTGAAGGATTTCGTACTAGTTAACAAATTTTTCCATAACTAGTTCATGTTTTTCGCTTTGGTAGAGTTTTTCAAACAAGCTATATTTTCAAACCTATTTTTTGAAAACCCTACCTTCAAGGGCGTTGGTTGGGAGACCATGCCATATATACCCTTCTTGAATATCTTTTAAACTTGTGTATGAATGGGTGGTAGGTAATATGAGATATACACTTGATATTATTGTTGTTTCAATTGGTATCATTGGATTCTTTCAATTGGTATCAATATTGACATTTTTGTATACTCATATATTTTTTTTGTATATGTATGCTTGCACTTCAAAGAGTATCAATTTCAATTGATATCTAATTTTTCATACATGTATATTTTTTATTTGTGCTTATTATATTCATATATCTTAGAGCACAAATTTTGATCATGATAAAGCTTGTTTTATAATGACTATCTTGTTTCAATTAACTAGTTTTCAATTGGTATCCATATACAAGCTTATTCATTGTTTCATTTGGTATTTCATAAAGAGGGAGAAAACTTGTATTTCATTTTTCAATTAGTATTTGATTTACACTCCCATACTTTATGATTGAAAATTTCAATTTTGGTATCATATGTTCAAAATGAAAAATATTTACAATTGGTATCAAAATCCTTGTTTAGAAATTCAAATTTGTTATGTTTAATTTCAATTGGTATCAAGATTGTTTTCTTACAATTGGTATGTTATTTGTTTACTTATCAATTGGTATCAAGATTTTTGTTTTTATTTGATATATGTTTTCATATAAACATGTTTAACTTGAAAAAAGCTCAATTAAAACAATTTGTTTCAATGCCTCGTTTACCTTTATTTCAATTGGTATCATATGATCTAGGCATTCTTTAAAATGTTTTTATACTCATTTCAATTGATATCATTTATGCACTTCATTGACATTTTTTTTTATTGGTATCATGTTTTATGTCACCCCTTATTGATATTCTTTTTGTTTTAGACAAAAAAGGGAGAACATTGTTTTTATTGTTTTTGACCCCTTTGTTGATTCTTTGTTTCGAACAAAAGGAGGAGAAAATTTATTGTTTTGTTTTTTGCTCTTACCCCTTTATTGATGATTGACAAAAAGTGGGAGAATTATTTGAGAGTTTAGCATGCATATAAACTCAACATCTTCTCTATATATGCATGATTGGTATAATTATATATGCATATTTATGTGTTGCATATATTAAGTTTAATTGGTATCTAGAGCATATTTTGTTTTTGTAAATTTCATTTGGTATAAGAACATGTTTATTTTTGGTATCAAGAACTTCATTAGTTTTGTTTTGCAAATTGTAGTTTTGTTTTGCAAATTGATATCAAGAGCTTGTTTTGAAAATGTACTTGTTTTATTTAATTGATATCAAGAGCATGTTTTAGAAATTTATGTGTTTATGTATATCTATGCATACATGTTTATGAGTTTTCATTGCATATTTAATTGTTTATTACTATGCATGAGTTAAGGGGGAGCTTTCCTGAAGCTTAACTTTAATCCATGCATATATAACTTCATAAGTTTTGTCATCATCAAAAAGGGGAGATTGTTGGCCCAGAGGCCTTCCACTCTAGTTTTGATGATGATTAACTCATGTAGTTATGTGTACTAATAATCTTGTGATTTTAGTTTCAGATTATTAATCAAGATATTAGTAGGTGATTAGCTTCAACAAGATGATTTGGAAGCTTTCACATAGTGATTCAAGAGCCCGAGCATCAAGATCATATATAGCAATCATTGGAGTTAAGCTCGGTGGATCACGAAGTTTTGGTTCGAGTCGACTTGGAGACGACGCTCTACAAGAAGACATCGGTACCTGGTTTAGTTTGAGTTGTAGATCCATTTGTAAAGATTAGAATAGTATGATATGCTCAAGTCCACAACACACATGTTTCATGTTTCCGTTTTGGTTTTCGGTTTGATTGGTTTAACCGATCTTGGTTTTCATGAATAGATAGATTCAAAACAAGTTTACATGGTTTAATGTTTATAAGATTTGTTCTATATACATGCATGCTTCAACTTCTTAGACAAACTTAGTTTGATAGTCTATTTCATGAGTTTAGTGTTTTGGTATTTTTAACAAAACATAATTTTGGAATTAAAGTCAAAAACATGGATATATATGTTTCATGTATATTGGACTTATGTCCATATGCAACTTGCTTCAAAGTGTTTAAATATCATGTTTTTGTATTTAGATGAGTTTTAGACAAAACGTATTTTCAATTCAAAAATCCAAGTTTTAGAAAATACGATTTTTAGTTTTTGGCAAAATTTCTTTAACACAAAAATGGTTCAAAATGTTTGAAATTTGTGTTGAAATTTTAATACAAGTGTGTATATCAACATAAAATGATAAAACAATTTTTGTGTATTTTTAGAAAATTTATGAGAATTTTTAGAATTAAAAATTACATGTTTTTCTGATCAGAACTGCTACTGCCAGGCTACGTCGGTCGACTGGACGGTCGACCGGATCCAGTAGCCGGTCGATGATTGTTATTCATTTTTGCATCATTTTGCACATCCATACCATGCTTTATGTAAATAAAATGTGGTTTTTATTTGATTTTCTCTCTGAATTTGCAGGTCCACATTTAATGGAGAGGAAGGCCCAAAACAAGGAATTATCAAGGAAATAAATGGGATTAAAAGAAAAGCCCAAGAGATTAGCCCAAGATCTGGAGCCATCCACGCATATACCCAGAGATTCTAGAAGATCTATGTGGCCAACAGACCGCAACAGAACGGCAACAGAATTCGTTGGCGCAACGGCCAAGATTCTGCCGCGGAAACGCGGCTCTGGCCGCGGATCCGCGGCAGGTATCTGGCTGTTGAGCCAGCGATTTGATTCAACGGTCTGAATTCTGGAGCCTTCTCCTCTGAAGCCTATAAATAGACCCCCAGGGCTCTGCGAAAAGGGAGGAGAGATTTGGAGAGAGAGCTTGTATTGTAGAAAGTTGCAGTGATTTCTCTTTAGTCTTTTTAGTGCTCTTGTAATCTCCTTCTTCCTCCTAGAAATTCTGCAAAAGAGAGAAAGAAAGAGTGAGAGAGCTTGTAATCCAAGGGGTGACAACTTGAAGCAAGGATTTATCCATCATTCTTCTCATCTTTGCAATTTATAGTGCTTTACATTTCTTGCATTATTTTCTTCAAGCTTTACTTTTATTGCATTTTCTTTCTACATGAATTGTTGTTTTCTTTTCTTTGCAATGTCTAGCTAACTTCTTTAACATGACTAGCTAACCACTAACTTTGCTAACTTCTAACTCTTGGGTGATTGCTAACTTTTAATCTTGCAATTTTGAGTCTCTTTCATCCCCAATGAAGATGGGTTACTTTCATTCTTGGCAAATTCTTGTTGTAATTCCATATGATTCATGTGAGCCTCATTTAGAGCCTTGTCTTTAGAACAAGTGCCTTGATGGAACATGGAGATGGAGCACCTACCATATGCTATTTGTTGTACAATTTTCTTACTTCAATGCTAACTTGATGTATGGTCTTGAATGACTAATGAATCTTGTATCTTCTTCCTTAGCATTCCTTGAGTGACACTCCTCGATTCCACCATTGAAATTCTATCTCGAGAGCCGATGAATCAATGAGGCTACAAGACAAGTCCGAGAAGATCACCCATCTACCAAGTGGGAAAGTAATTTGACAAACAAGTAAGACAAACCTTTGCCGATGAATCAACATGAGGCATGCATCACCATAATGAGATTAGTAAGTTAGCAAATTAGAAAGGTTAGCTAGTTATGATTTCTTCCATCTTAAAAGTCTTTCAAAGTTTTTCTTCTTTAGTTTTCTTTCTAAAGCTAGTCTAGTTTTCGAGTTCTTTAACTTTCTTTTCCATCGTTTTCTTTTCATGCAACCAATCCACACCAAAGTTTTCTTTTATTTTTCCATGTCTTTGTGATTCTTTTGAATATAGAAGAACACTCATTTTCTTTCTTCACCACTTAACCGTAAAGTTTCTATCGCGAGCTCTCCCTGAGGATCGACCCGTAATAGTTCATACTACTACGGTGATTCAGAAGGAGTACATAAACATTGTGAATACATTCTTGGAGTTTTGAGCATCACATTCGAACAAAGAAGGTTGACTCTAAACCCTCTATCTCTGAATTGAGTAAACTCCTTCCTTCCGAACAGTCGACCGTCGCGGTCGACAGACGTGCACGGATACGTGCACGCTAGCTTACCCATAAGCCGGTCGACCGCACGGTCGACCGACTGAGAGCAGGTTGCTCTCGGGTTTCTCCCGGTCGACCGAGCGGTCGACCGGCCAGAGAGCCGTTGCTCTCTGCTTCTAGGGACGGTCGACAGCCCGGTCGACCGGTAGCTGCCAGCGGTCAAAAGTGACCGTTGCCCGGTCGACTGACCGGTCGACCGTAGTTCATTTTTGGCAGTTTTTTCTGTCAACGGCTATAATTTTCTAGGGGCTATAAATACTCCATTGGAAAGAGGTTTTCTCTAAGATTCTTAGTGCTAATTTTTCCTGACTCTCTCTAGTATTTTCACAGCAATCAAAAGAAGTTTTTGGGCTTTAAATTGAACAATCTATTTGGTGTTTTTGCTAGGGTTTAGAAAATCAAAGAAAGGGTTTTTGGGAAAAGTGTTTGAGTCAACTTCTTTATTTTGGTTTCTAGTTTTTTCCAAGGAATTTCTTTGAGTTTTTGATTTCCATTCCTTTGGTTTTCTCCACACTTGAGCTACATCTACTATCTTATTCTATAGGATCTTTGTGTGGGAAAGAGATTGTTTGTGGTCTTTTGATCACCAAGTTGTAAACCCAATCTTTGCTTGGCTTTGTACCTTACCCTCATTGTGTTGAGGAGGTTGTGCAAGTAGGTAGTATCCCTCAAGGTGTGAGGTGATCCTTGTGTAAGCTTTGTGCTAATCCCTCAAGTTGTGAGGTGATTGTTTGTTGGCTTGGTGTTGTGCCTCAAGGAGGAGGTTGTGTTTGTAAGGAGAGGAGTTGGGTACTCCTTGTGATTGTATTGCCCCAAATCCTCGGTGGAGGTTCCCTGTGTGGGAGTCCTTTGTGGACAAGCTAGTGGAATCAAAATCCTTCTGGGTGAAGGCGGGGACGTAGAGCTAGGTGCTCCAACCTCGAAACAAATCTTATTGTTTGCGCTTGTTCCATTGACTCTTACTCTTTCTCTCTCTCTCTCTTTGTATTGTGTCTTGCATTATTTCACAATTATCATTCATATCTATTTGCTTGGCTAGCTTGTGTGTGTGCATCAATGTTGTAATTGCAATTAGTTTTTAAATTCCACATTAAGTTCACTAGATTAGCATCATCACCTATTCACCCCCCCTCTAGGTGATTTTCAATACCACCTACCATGAATCTGGTTGGTTGTAAATGAGTTTTCAAGTTAAAACATAAATCTGATGGTTCTATTGATAGGTATAAGGCCCGCCTGGTGGCCAAGGATATTCATCAACAACCAGGATTAGACTATGGTGAGACATTCAGTCCGGTCATCAAACCGACCACTGTCTGTACCGTGTGTAGTTTGGCCGTCTCCGAGAGATGGTTTATTCGATAGTTGGATGTGAATAATGTATTTTTGCAGGATTTTCTTACTGAGACGATCTACGTGGAACAACCTTCGGGGTTCATCAATCCCGCTCGTCCCAATCATGTATGCAAGCTTCACCGCAGTATCTATGGACTCAAACAGGCTCCACGGACCTGGTTTTCTCACCTCAGCAGTTATCTAATCACATTGGGCTTGTCGGCTCCAAATCTGACACGTCTCTCTTCCTCCGACGAGTCGAGACAGATCTCCTTCTGGTTCTTATCTATGTGGATGGCATCGTCACCACAGGCAATGACTCACAGGCTGTCACTCGTCTTATTCAAGAACTAGGCCAGGAGTTCTCATTAAAAGACCTCGGCCCGCTGCACTATTTCTTGAGCGTGAAGTGTCACCGTACACCCTCAGGTCTATTTCTCTCTCAATAGAAGTACATCCGTGACTTGCTTCTCCGACTCAAGATAGATGGTGTCAAGCCTGTCAGCACGCCATGGCCACTTCCTGTAAGCTCTCCAAAATTGTTGACGAGTCTCTCTCTGACCCCTTTATCTATCGAAGTACTGTTGGGGCTCTACAATACCTAAGCTTTACCAGACCCGATATTGCCTTCTCAATGAACAAGTTCGCTCAGTTCATGCAAGCTCCAACCGATGAATATTAGAGTGATGTAAAATGGAGCCTCGTTTACCTCAAATCTACCATTCAACATAGCTCTCTCTCGTCATTCTTCTGTACAGCTTACCGCTTATATCAATGCAGATTGGGTAGGGTCGATCGATGATCGAAAATCTACCAGTGGCTAGTGTCTTTCTTGGTACAAATATCATTTCTTGGAGCTCAAAGAAGCAGTGCACTGTGGCACGATCTAGCATTGATGCAGAGTATAGAGGCGTGGCCAATGCTGCAGCAGAGGTCGTTTGATTGCAGTCATTACTTCGTGAGCTTAAAGTTCCACAATCTCCTCCGATAGTTCTCTGTGACAATCTCGGTGCAACATATCTCTCGATCAATCCTATTCGTCACTCCCGCTCCAAACATGTTGAGATTGACATTCATTTTGTGAGGGATTATGTCGCCAATAGACTTCTGGATGTTCGGTTTGTTAGCACTAAAGACCAACTAACAGACATTCTTACTAAGCCTTTGATCTCATTAAGGTTTTCTATGCTGAAAAACAAGCTCTCGGCTCTTTCGAGCCCGCTTCGCTTGCGGGAGGGTGTTAGAGATATTAATGATAACACGTAACTCATGTAAGACATGTGATCGATATGAAAGACACCCTTCATGAAATCAACCAGATCCTAAAATCTCTCCATGATTATAGGAATACATGGGACTCATGAGATTCATGCACCGTGTGTTTCTCATTCTTTCTTTTAGTCAATGTTTTCTTATTCTTTCTCTCAGTCAATATTTTCCTATTGTATCTCCTAAGTCAGTGTAAACATGTGACCAATATGTGTGTATATATATATATATATATATATATATACAACTAAGAACCATAACCAATTGTATCTTGGCTTTACATAAATAAGCCGACTTCTTTTTCTTCTTTATCAGTTTTCCTGCAGAACAGTGTTCCTTTTATTCTTCCAGCTTTCACCGAACAATGTCTCCTTAAACTTGCAAGCTTTATTCCAATTTTTTCCAATCTTACTCAAGAGGTTTCTCTTGCGTATTTCTCACATGTTTTGGGGAAGGCTTTCACATGGAGCCAGTTCGAAAGTTATCTTTTCCAATGAAATGTAATAAACATTGCTTCGAAATTTGTGACATGAAGCTAGTTCTAATAGTTCATTATGAAGCTTTTTGAATTTTTTTTTCTTTGGGTTGAATCTTCCTACTGTAACTGGTGCAGAACTTCATGTGTGAAGTTTTGTAAACTCCATGTACCGCTCTGTCGGCGATTAGGGATCGAACAAAACAAAACTTGTTCGGTCTAATTGCGCCTAAACATTTATGAAACTGTTTGGTAAAAATGGACCAAACAAATTAATTTTGTTTGATCTCATGTGTCTGAACAATTTACTTTTCATTCAGCTAATTAGGACGGTTTTGCTGCTGTAGTGGTGAAATATTTATCTTCATTAAGATCACAGTACGTGTCCATTAAGATCACAGTACGTGTCCAGACATCTGAGACTCTGCTTCCTCTGTCAGCAGCCCAGCCCACTTACAAGTTAGACATGGGCCCCAAGAGAAAGCCTCGAGCTTCTCCCCCAGCCTACTTACAAGTCAGACATGGGCCCAAGAGAAAGCCTCGAGTTTCGCCCCCAGCCCACATCAGCTCAGATATTACCTATCCGGGCCCGTTACTCACCCGGAGCTGCACGACTCTCCAGGACGCCAGCAATCAATACAAAGATCATTTTCTGTCAGTGTGAAGACCCACCCAAGGCTCCGACACAAAGACCCTCCGGAGCTTACTACTCCTCCGCCACTTACAGTTGGACAGTATGATCCCCGCGATTCACGAATCCAGCTACGCTGTCAAATCATCCCCATGTTCTAAACGTTGTAACACCCATGTATCAATGCGGGCATTTACGAATGATGTCCAATATCTCTGCATGACGATCCTACAATCAAGCGGCGCGATCTGAGCGGTTACAAGGAGATTATGCAGAGCATGTACTTATGGGACTCCAAGATATCCGCACTCACAAAGACAGCACAGACGAGTATTAATACTTCTCCTTCTCGTGAAAGGGAGGACAACTCCCAAAAACCCTAGCCTTTGTAATCGTAGCATCGCTCTCCCAAATTCGCTGTAGTCCTCGTATATTATAGTAAATTCTCACTCTCTCTCCGTGATTATTTTCGTTTTCGAGTTTTTAACGTAATTCTCTAGTATTTGCGATTGATTTATTCTCCTAATTTATAATTTTTTAGATAAATTCCTTCAGAAATTTATCTCTACATTTGCGTCGTGCAGCTTTTGTTTACTGAGCAGAACGTGAACTCACAATGATATAAACTATAAAAAATAGATTTTAAATGGTAAAATTTATCTTTTCATTATTGTAATCCTCCAAAGTTGCTAGTTGCTTATCCACAGTCATAAACAAAGCAATGTGCTTAAATTTTTAGAGTTTGATTAAGTTGAAAATTTTTAGAGGTTGTTTTAAGGTGAGGAATGAAAAGGAGATTGGGGGGAAGAAGAAAGAGAATTGGCAGGTGTATTAATCAATTTTGGTAGGTGTATTCATCAATATGAAAGTTGAAATTTGTAATTTTCGTAACTTCAGAGGTATTTGTGTCTTTTAGGGTTATAATTATCAATCAAATTTTTACAAATTTTGGTGGGTACCTTAAGCACTTTTGTGGGTGCCAATATCGGCTCTTAGATGAGAGCAATGGTTGTACAAGTAATAGTAAGAGTAATGCTATTTGCGCTACTTTTTTTATACTATATTATACTACTACTCTATGAATTGTGGGTCACACTAGCAATTAATGTGGATGAGAGTCATAATTCAAATTATGAAAGCTATAAATCAATTATCACACTTTGAAAACCAAAGGTCAAATCTAGATTTGCATAATCACCAACATGAAGCAAAAGTATAATAGTCCACAAAACTTTATACATCAAATTTTCATTCATATGTTTACAATAATGCTTGAAACCTCATGCAATAATCAAAGCATTACACATCAGTTTGTTCAATGATTGCACTCAAAAGATGCTCATGATAATGAATTTTACTAAAGCGTAGGGGTATCTCTGCATAATGTCAAATGCAGTGAACTACCTGACAGAGAAAAGTCGTACAAAACATATAGCTAGTATTAATTTAAGGGGGGAAAAAAAATTAGCCTACCTAAAAAATCACACATTAAAACAAGAAGAACAAAAAAAGAACATAATGAAAGTTTGATCACTATCAGGATCAATAAGGGGTAGGGATGGCTAACGGGACGAATCGGGTTGAGTTGTCCCGTTAGCTAACGAATCCGTGAACCCGTCTCATAACGCATCCAAACGAGACGAATCAAGAATCAGGGTAGACCCGATTCGTCACCCGGATTCGCCGAGACGGGTTAGACCCGTCTCGGATTTTATTATTATTTTATTTTTAAAATTTTCAAATTTACCACAATATGTAATTTTTTAAGCTGTTGAGGGTTTAAAAAAAATAAAAAAATAAAATAGGAGTCTGCACTAATTTTCTCATCTCACATATATAATAATATAGGACTTAAAAGGAAAAAAAAGAAAGAGGAGGGGTCAGGGAAAATTTTCCCCGACCCGATTCGTCCCGTGATTCGTCACGAGACGAATCTGACCCGTCCGTTTAAACGGAACGGGTCAACACGGGTTGACCCGCCCCTAAACGGGGCGGGTTCGGGTTGACCCGCAACCCGCCCTGTGCGACTCAAATGGGTCGCACAGGACGGGACGGGGCGGGTCGAAGCGGGTCGACCCGCCCCATTAGCCATCCTAATAAGGGGCATTTGTGAAAGTATAGTTGGCTAATTTTATTGGCCACAGAAACACAACTTTGTTTATCTAACATTCTTATCAAATCAAGTAAGAAAAAGAACAAAATAAAAGAAACGCAAGTTCTCTTATATGACTGAATTATGACAGATTTTAGAGTAAAACTCAGTGTCTTCAATAAAAGTCAGTTCACAAACTAATTTAGAGATAATATAATAGCCCATTAAGCACAAGTTAAATATTTAAATATTATGCCAAACAGAATAGACAATATCATAGAGGTATTACAATAGATTTCACAGTAAAATTCAGTAGAAAGTCCATATAACACATGAAAATAAAATTCTATTTAAATTATGATTTTTGCACCCATAATCCTTTAACATGTGTTTCACATATTAAGCCCTCTGGATGCCCTCATCATTGAATGGGACGGTTGATGGACGGCCTGACGAAGAGAGAGAGAGAGAGAAAACACGTTTATTATAGTGAGATCACAAAATATGTTTTTGTTTTTCTTTCTCCCTATCGAGATGCGATGAACGCCCCACAGCGTGCGAAAGGCTGAATGATCCTTTCTCGAAGGAGCTAACCCGTTGCACATTGAATGAAAACTGCAACGCTAGAAAGATAATTAAAACTGACCTAATTTTCAAATGTCTTTTTCCAACCTCTTTGATTGGTAAAAAAAAAATCATTTTATTTTTCATAATGTAATAAATAATAGAGAAGAAAACATCAAAGTAAGAAATGAACAAAGATGAGGAGCTCCATACATGAATGGAAGCATAATTAAAAAAAAAAAATTATTCACTCCCCCTTCAATAATAAAATATTATTATTAAGCCCTAATTTGCATAAGTCCAAAATATAGAAATTGTCATATCAAATATAATTACTTGTATGACCGAGAGTTATTATAAATCGAAAGTGGCAAATCAAGAGGAGATTTATATTGAACTTGCAATAAAAGTTGTTCCGTTTGTGTCGCTCTCTTCAAGCTCAAGTATTTGAAGCATTTTAATTAAAATACAGCAATGGTGCACATTGGTGTTTGCTTGGTGCAATCAAATATCCATTAGTGTTCCTTCTCATTATCTTTAGCACCTAAAAAACTCCACTTTTGGAAGCAAGCTGATTAATAATTAAGATTTATCAATAAAAGAGCAATATAGAAGACAAAAAAAATGATAAATTGGATGGAGATTTTCTAATGAAAAAAGAATATTTAAATTCTAAATCCATTTCACCTTTTTGGGATAGATATTTTATTAAAAACTGAATGATAATTTTGGAGAAAATAAAACAATTATAGTAGATTAGCTTTGGAATTTGTGGTGGATAAAACCCCCCCACAAGCAACTGGACATCCTGGATCGAACCTGTCAGAGCACCGGTGTGGTGCCGGCTTAACACCCATGGGCCTGAGAATCAGTAGTCGGTAAGGAGGGAGAACCGGCAAAAGGAAACTATCGGCGCAGTGGTGGTGGACCGGCAGAGGAAAACTGCTAGTATAGTATGGTGTGTGCTCCAAGGAATAGGGAAGCGACCTCCTTTGCCTTGGAGAAGGATGCGTATTTGTACCTGATGCTGGTGGTGGAGCAGATATGGATAGATACAGATCTTCAGTTGTTCTGTATGAATCTGCTAATCCTTATAATCACTAAGATTGTATCCATGTTATTAGGATTGACGTGCTAGATGGGTGATCTATTCCTATCTTCAACTGTTTGCTAAGTTGTAGGATGAATTTGGATAAGGAAAAGAATAGAGTCGCATAATAGAATCTGCGACTTGAAAAGTTCGCCTCGATCTATTCGTGGAATTGGATAAAGTCGCCACGTGGTGGGGCATTCGGTTCGGAGTCGAGTCGGCTCTAAGTGGTTGTATGACTTTGGACCCCGGGACGAGAGATATTTTCGGAAGACGGTATGGCTTCGGAGCCGTGGTTGAGGGTTATCGTCAGAATTAGGAGTGGTTGGGATTCCAGGATGTTCAATTCTGAGAGATTCCCCATGTTTCCGCCACTAGACACGTGTCATGATCTTGGTAAGGGTCAAATGTTTACCACTATAGATGCCCCCTCTGTTTCTGCATTTGTAGGAACTCGCGGAGGAAAAGTGAGGGAGCAGATTCTGCAAGGTGGCTTCTTTTGTCTGTCTCGGTGCTGGGAAGTCAGGAAATTGTCTGGAGTATCTCTCTACATCATGGTAGATCCCTGGTATTTAATGGAAGGTGTCGCCTCTGGACTCCAGTTGTTACTTAGTCATGTCAGATGTCAGTTCAAATCATGGTGTCATTATGAGCATTGATTTGATTCCCAGCATCATAATGACTTAATGGCGACAGTTAGCCTTCCATCTCCTTAACTGGGCGATCTTTTTGGGTTGTGGGATGACTCTTCAAGGCTCGTGCGTTTCCAAGACACACATTAATGGTGATGAATTCATTCATCCGTTTATAAAATAGAGGAAATGTGGGGTAAAGGAGATCATTGTCAACTCATTTAAGCTTCTTCAAAATTCACCAAAACCCTGACTTCGTTGCGGCTTCTCCCATGGGTGGTCTGCCATGCTTTCTTCCTTCCTCTTTATCAGACGGGGGAAAGAAAAAGAGAGGGAATAGGAGGAGAAAGAAGGGCATACTTTTCTTGCTCTCTCGAGTAGCTGTGAAGGATCTGTTGTGGTGCATTAGAACCCATGGCAGGATGCTGCCACAGAGGGGATGTGCAGAACAAATGGATGAGCTATCAATTCAGCCAATCCAATGGACACTGACTTTCCTCCTAGTGGCCTGGAGTCTCCCCGCTGGTGGTCAGGAGCCTCTCTATTCGATATTGGTACTTCTCTTGGGCAATTCTGGAGTGCAGACGTGATTCCATCACCGTCTTGCATGTCTTGTCGGTTTCAGTCCGGTCGGACGACGCTATATCACTCTTGCAGTGCTTCCCGACGGTCTATCTCATTCTTCTTGCTGATGCGAGGAGAATGGTGGCATCGATTTGGTTACCTTGGAGTCATGTGGGGGGGTGGAAAGGAGGTGTTTCAGGTTGAAAACATCCTATCCGACCTTGCCTTGTTGTGCGAACCCACTGGGTTTTCTCTTCACTGATGCCAGAGTCTTTGAAAGGGGGCATGGATGAAGAGGTATGACTTCCTCCGATAGATATTCCCTTATGAATTTACCTTCAGAGTTCGGAGGTGAGGAAGGACCGACGGAGGTGGAAGGATCAAAGCATCTATATTAGATCTTCTGTATTTGTTTTTCAAAAATGTAAACACAGAGATGTAATGGAATATTTGTATTGCACTTATAAGATGTAACATAATACATGTAATGACATATTTTTAGAATGAAAATGGTTATGTCTGAATCTTGCCTAGTTTGCATTTACTATAGTTTTTGGATATTATATGATCATGCCTCTCTGGAGTGCTGATCTCTATCTCTAGTGTGATTAGTTTAAAACAGAGTATCTTGGTAACTTTGCGTTGCTATTTCTGAGTGGAGGTGATCCCACCAGCGATACCTCCAAACTTTACTCCGAGCGGGGAGATCCCTGTGATTAATCATCAATTCTGCATTCTATAATCGCATTTTCATACCTAGTTTATGAATGAAATACTGTTAATAACTTGTGTTTTGGTCTCTTATGAGGCATAGTTGGAATAAGAGCCTAATTAAACTCATTTTCGGATAATTAATCCATATTTCTTGGAGACCAAGGCAAAAAGCTTTTAGAAGAATACATTGAATCCCCGAATTGAAGTTGTATCTAGAGAAATACGATCCAAAATACGCAAAACCATATATATACAGCAGCTTCTCGCATTCAGACACATAAGTGGCCAAAAAGCTGCGTTTGCGCAGCTTGATCAGGGTCGTTGGCCTGATCTTCGACGCGTGTCATCTCCTAGTGAAACCCTAACTTTATTTGCCTAAAAATACTACATGTAAGAGCCAGAATGTGAAGAGGAGACTAGTAGCTAGGGTTTCTTCTCCTTAGTGTAGATTAGGATTTTTCTTTTTTTTCCTTGTATTTTCTTCTTTCCTTTATAGATTTAAGATTAGACCATAGATAGATTCAGAGGAGAAAGAGAAAGTGATTGTAATAGATAGGTGACAATCAATGAAAGTTTTCTCCTTTCTATTGTCAATCTTGTTTTAAATGCTTAGCTAGTTTTCTCTCATGGTAACTAACTACTAACCACTAACAATCTAACTCCTTAATTAATAATCCACATGAATTTAATAGTCTCTATAAAGCCTTGTTTTTGCAAGAGGCATTGATGGCTCATGATGATGGGTTTTAACTCTTAACTTCTAACAAGCTAATTTGTAATGTTTACTTTATTTCATGCTTGCTCTAACTGATTTTAATGAATTAATAGCAGATTTTATCTTGTTAATTTAGTTTTGATGTGAAAACAATCTTATGGACCATGCTTTGAAAAGCTTATGGAGACAAGCTAGTCAGGACCAAGGATCTATTGTAAGGCAATAATCACTCTAGAGATTAGCATGATTAGTAGAGTAATTAGTAGTTAGTAGCCATGAGTTTTCTTTCTCTTTTACTTTATTTTAGAAATAGTTTTTCAAATCACAACTTTATTATCTTTTCTTCTTTGCTTTTATCGTCTTCTTCTCTATCTTTCTTCTTCTTGTTTTCATTTTCTTTCCTTTTGATTCTTTGAAACCTAGAATAACTGATTAACACTAATATGACATGATCGTTAATGTTTCTTTCGCCTCCCGTTTTTGTTGATTCGACCCTTATAGCCACTTTGCTATCACGGTAGTATCGAGAATCCAAAGCATCATAGCACTTTTACTGATTTTTAAATATACGCATTTTCGTGCAAGGTTCACCTCTGATCAAATTTTGATATCGTTGCCAGGGGATGGGAACAGTTTGAATTCACATTTTTTTTAACATTCTCTTCTATGTTTCGTGTATAGGTCAAACTTTGCATAAACAAATCATAGTAGAACACTCTGTTGGCTCCTAGCTCCCTGCTCTTGAAAGCAGGGAAGCTGATTCCTTGAAAAAGCAATGGAACTGCGGCATCTAGGCCATTTGCGCGACAATTTAGGGTTTCCAGAACCCCAAAATTTTGCAGGAAACTCCATTATTGCATATTTAAGCGTATTTTTCTATTAGTGTATGCTGCAATAAAATAAACAAATACCGGTAATTGGATGCATTAAAAATATTTTAGATATTTACATTGTGGGGAGAGAAACCCTAGCCTATTGCTCTGTCTTCAAATTTTGGTCATCATACTGTATTAAATAAATGGGGACCTGGAAAGTCTCTGGAAGAAGCCACGCGTAAAAGATCAGGGCTCTGACCCTGATCTTGCAGCAGGAACGCGACTGTTTGGTCCGGGAAATGTTTAGAGGATCGTAATAAAATTTTCTTGAATCAATGAAATATTACAACAATCTCAAAACTTTCGATTACATGAGAGAGAAGATATTCAAGCTCAAATCTTCTTTTTGTTTAATACTGGGTTCTTTATCTGGCGGTGGAAAGTGAATCTTATTTTTCGTTGACCAGGTGGACGTCACAATCTTTTGGGATTTTTCTCGGACTATGGACGTAGTAGCGCAACTCCTGTCCAATGAAATCTCAAAGAGACTTGAGGCAAAACAAACTTGTACTCAGCAAGTTGTTTGAAGAGTCGAACTCTTTTGTATTCCCCAGCTAGAGATTCTGATTTCTCCAAGACTTACGACCAAAAACTCTCTACCCCTCTTCAGTAGCAAACTGAACTATTTATAAGGGTTTCAGGGGTAAAACTGTCCCCTAAAAACCCTCGATAATGGGGGTTAACTCTCCTCGTTACGTGGGCAGTAATTGACCCAGTAATGAGGGCAGTTATAATTGAGACGCAGGGTTCCTTTGTAATTGAAACGCGAGCTTCGAGCCTCGCGTTTAGCCGTTGAGGTAACGCTTGAGCTTTACGTTTGTTGAAACGCGAGCTTCAAGTTCTGCATCAAGTTTTATGTGAGACGCGGTCTTCGGGCTCTACGTCTAGGTATTGCATGGACGCAAGTTTCAAGCTCTGCATCTTGGCCATTGCAGTGAAGCAGAGACACGGGTTTTGACTCTTGCGTCTTGGTATTGTAGTGATGCTGAGGCGCAGCTTTCAAGCTCTGCGTCTTGGTTATTGTAGTGATGTTGAGATGCGGGTTTCAATCCTCGCGTCTTGGTGTTGCGTTAGTGGCTATGATTAGCCTTGCGTCTGGAGTTTGGACTCTACTTTATGACTTGTCCTCAGTGATTTTTAGACAGTCTACAAAATTCCCTCCAAAGTTTTCGATATTCCGCGGTTGATTGGGATGGATTTTAAAATACTTTAGACTTCAGTTGAATTCATGCTTTTCATAATTAGACTGACAATCATTTGAGATGCTCTGAGCTCGATCCTATCTGGAATGTGGTCTTCGTGAGTGTACTGTAAAACCCTTTGAAGCCACCGGAGATGATCGTCGTGAGTGTCTAGATACGCAGTCCAGACCTCCTAGGTGCTCTGAGCTGGTTGTTGGTGTACTGTTGAACTGGGGGTAAACAATCGTCTACTTATATCAGTGTACTGTTGAACTGATTGCAGAAGTAAAGACTGAATGCAAGTCTTATAAACCAGAGGTCATGTTGCCTTAGAAACGCAGACCTCATTTGAAGTGGAGATGCATCTCTTACTTTGCTGAAGAGGACGCGGCCTTCAAAGTGGAGACGCAGTTTTTGAAGTGAAGACGCAATTCTCACTTTGTTGAATAGATGCAGCTATCACTTTGCTGAAGAGACACGACCTTTGAAGGGACGCGGCATTGTTAAATGCGAGACTCGCGTTGTAGGCGTGTTGTCACGTGTCTAGCGGAGTTAAGGGGACGCCTTTCCCTTAACACGCGAGATTCGCGTTTGTTTAAGACGCGCGCCACGCTTCGGGTGAAGATTGAGCCTTGAGACATGCGCCGCATATCTCTGCGGATCACTGTGTCTATAAAAAGACAACAGTCTTTTAAGAGTCATCATTAGACTCTTTTTCTTCTCCGCTGAGCCTTGCGTCGAGAATTTTCAAAAGTTAAGAAAAGCTTAAATCTTTTTCCACTTTCTTTCATCTTTAACACCGATTTCACAGTTGAAATGGCACCAAAGACCAAACATGTTGCCTCTTCCTCAAGTATTGTTGCTCCAGAGGCTCAAATCGGCGGTCCTTCCATGCAGGAGGCCCCCATTTCAGGTAACAAAACCATCTGAACTGGTTTTCACCATTAAAGAGTTTTCTTAACTCTTAAGTCTCTTCTGAATTTGAATTACCAACGCGAAGTTTATCCCCGTGTTTGATTTTCAGACGCGACTCTTATACTGGTAGGCAAGATGCGGGTTTGACGACTTTCGCATATTCGCTTCATTAGCTTAGGTCTGCGTCTGTTTGTTGAATGCCGGCTTCGTTGAGCCTTGCGTTTTAATCCCAATACTCAGAGTTTTTCTAAATGAGGAAAGTTCAGACGCGGACTTCATGTGATCCTTATGTCTTTAAGACCGGACGCAGGCTTCACTGAGTTTTGCGTCTGAGTCCAACACTTAGAAATATTTTTAAGTTTTGTGGACTTTAAAACGCGGGCTTCATGCGAGCCTCGCGTCTTTGAGTTTAGACGCGGGTTTTGCTGATTTCTGCATCTGGATTCATTCCAGCATTTGAATTTCAAATACTTAGCCATTTTCTTATAAATTTCTGACTATGTGTTGTCCTTTTTGTAGTGCAATATTCTTCTAGGCCTTTGTTCAAAAAGTGCCACTTTGGGCACATAGGTGGCGCTGATCCGAATTTGACCTTTATGCTTCAGAAGACTGCTCTTGTGACTACTGATAAGTCAAAGGAGCGAAAGAATAGGATCGGCGAGGCCAGTATGCTGACCCTTCGGGAGATCATTTCTGATGGGCTATTCGAGTAGGATTCCTACGCTCTGCTGAGGAAACCTGACTTCTTCTTTGGCGACGCCATCAGTGAGGAAGATAGGATCTTGTGTGACGGAGACTATAAGTAGCTCCGCCAGATAGGGGACAGGAGGTTTTCTTTTCCAACATGGAGAGGATGTACCCCTTGTCCTATCTTCAGCACATGTCCGTACACTGCGCAATGGAGTGGGATCTTTCCAAGTTTATCTCCGGCGTGTCTCTCGGCAAATTGGATGCAAAAGAAGCATACCCTGTTGGCCACGAGAAAGATGTATTCGGTTTATTTTTCGGGTTAGTCAGGGCTGAGTATCCGAAAGGAGAAACCCCTCAGTTGGCCAGCACTTTCATCAATCAATTCCTGAAGGTGAGGGGTAATTTTTCCACTGACTTTCTTCCACTTGGGTGGGTCCACTCTACTGACAAGTCATGGTGGAGCAGAATGGTTGGATTTGTTCTTGCTGAGCTCGGGGATTTGCTGGAGTAAGTGGATTATACCATTCGGTTAGGGCCGTGCAGTATGGCCTCCCGCAGAGCTCCCACAATTTTTATGGCGCCTTGGAGCATTACAATCCCCTGACGGGCACATTTATTTCTCCATTCGGAGAGATGGGGCTCATTTTGCGTGAGCTGTATGAAGTTTCGGGGCTAGTAATGGGAGATACCCCTTATGAAGAGTACGTTCCGACCACTGAGGAGCTTTACCTCTTGAGGAAAGAGGATCCTTAGGTGTACGAGACATATTGGGAAGTGCTATGTCACTTTCACAACTGTGTGCAAATATCCACCTGGAGGAACAGGGCGTTAAGCAGATATCCTGGGCGAGCTATCTGTTCAATGACATAAATGAAAAATCTAGCCTAGTGACTAGTCTGGCCCCTTGCACTGATGAAGAAATCACTGAGAGGATCATGCCTCCACAAGCTCCTACTCCACCGAGTCAAATGAGGACACTTTCAAACCTGACACGATTTTTGAAAGTTTTCACGACTAGGTCCGGATTCCCATCTCCGACTGAGTTCTATTGGCGGGTTTGCTCATGCTGTGGCTGAAGCGTTGTGTGGTGCCAACGCTGCCGCACGAAGTAATCATTGAGAACATGGTGTACCCGACGGTTCTGCTAGCACACGAGAAGTCAATCTCCCTTCTGCTGGCAATAGTAGCGGGGATCCAGAGCAGGTTGCGGCCACTGACCAAAAGCTTGTGCCAAGTGGAGGCCATTGTAGACTCCAGGGCAGGCCAGTGGTAGATTTAGAAGGAAGGCCAGAAGTGAGGACTCCTAACCCCAGAGTTGAACTTCCATATATGTACCTGATGGCCTGGTATGTCATGCACTGCCCTTCATTGATGACAACGGTGTCTCCCTCCGAAGGCTTCATCCCTTTCGTGCAGAGGCTGGAGAATACGAGTTGATCTCAGTACTATATGACAATGCTCGAAAATTCATTCTGAGCAGCTCGAATTATCAGCTTGACTGCTGCTTCCCCGAGATTTCTGGTGCGTCATACGGGGATAAGTTTGCTAACCTTGCAGGATCAGATGACTTCACAAGGCTGCCATCTGGAGTCTTCTGGTGGCGATTAATAATCGACCTGGATATCTGATCTTCTGGCAAGGTGACTCATGTACGATCGAGCCTTACATGCTAAGTCATTTTGCTCGGCAATTCGGCTATGATCAACTATATGTCGGCAACCCTAACCTGGACTCTGCTTTAGCGGCAACCTATTTGAAGGTACCCGAGCGTGGTACTACAATGTCACTGGAGGGACGAGAGCTGTTTTCAGCCTGCCTCATAGGACGCCCAGTTATTATGCAAGCCTCGGTTTCTGCACATGGTACTTCCTCGCTAGCAGGGTGCCCGACTTCAGAATAAATACCTCTTGCATCAAGAACATCAAGGCGTCTTATAAAGCCAAGTTGGGTTCCAAAAGACGCGTGCGAGGTATGACCGAGTGCCAGGAAGCTGAGAGGGAAATAGGAGGGAAGGTATGGATGGAGCCCAGGAGGGAGGTCAGCCGAACGGGGGCAACAGCTACTGAGCCAGAGGCTCGAGTAGTAGCAATCGAGGAACAATCCACCAGAAGGAGTCGGCAAGCTGTGGCCAAATGTTCTCCTGGCTCTACTTCCCAGGGTGAGCCCAGCCCAAAGAAGGCCAGGAGAGGGTCTGAGGCTGAAGTTTCGACCCAGATGCCTGAGTAGTCCCTCATGGTACTGGAGAGCATGAAGAGGAAGAAGAGGAGGAGGAGGAGGCAGTCCCAATTCTTTGCTCTCGAGGTCTGCGTAGTAGGGGCCTCGCGATCCTAGCAGAGGGAGAGCCTGTGGGCGAATTCGTCATGGCTGAAGGGGTTGAACGACCTGAAGTTGACTTGGTAGAGAGGGATGATGTTGAGATTCTAGGAGTCTCAACTCAGCCTGGACCTTCTTCAGCTCATGAGAGAAGGGCGGAGGTGCAAAAACCTGGGTCTCTCAGTGTTTTGATGCCCACCTCGCGGGTTGTTGAACCTAGCCCTACTACCGGGTTCTGAGAGGTAAAGCCCCGATCACTGAGACATATTAGGTCCGATTGTCGTCTTCGTCGTCCGAGGAGCATGAATATTATTCTAGTGAAGAAGTCGACTTTGGTGACGAACCCGCTCTTCCTGACACGAGCAAATTCTTGCATATATCAGAGAAAGAGATGCAGGGGTACGTCCCTGCGATGGTCCGCCAACAGGAGAGATTGCCATCACCGAGGGTATTTCTTTTATTCTCCTTAATTATTTCTCCATCAAGTTAGGAAAATGTTTTAACATTTCTTTTTGAATTTCTTCTACAGGGGTGGCTACCGGTAGCGAAGCCACAACTTCTTCTCACATTGCTGAGATGATTCAGGAACTGGCCCAACAGGAGGGTTTCGAAGTTCCTGATACCGGGATGCCTCATGAGGGTGTATCCACTGAGATCGGGGAACCCTTGATCCCCAAGTGGCTTGTCTAGAGATTTGCCATCTTCAGATCCTCAACTTGGTAAGAGAATAAAGATGTGCCGAATACTCTCCTTTTCATCGTTACCACTGACATTAATATTATGGTTGCAGAGAGTACTGGGGTAGCTCAAATAGAGAATCTCATGGGGAGCCTTGGCGCAGAGGACAGCGCAGTTCAATCTTCGGCCGATGAACCTAGTGTTGTGGAGTTTGTTGCTGCCCCTGTTACTGTGGAGGCTACCACAACAGCCGTTCCGGAGGTGTTGGCCACGGCCTCAGTGTCGAAAGAGCCTGTTGTTGGCCTCATCCCTGTACAAGTTGAGTCAGCTCCCGTTTCTATGGAAACTACCTGTACTATCATAGAAAGGGGATCCGAGAGTGCATCAGCAGGGTTATCTCCAGCCACTGACATCATGGAAGAATTAGCGTATCAAATGGTGCAATAATTTTTCGCCTCAATGAAGTCCTGCATTGAATTGGTCCTTTCTGTGGGAAGTTCCTTTGAGTTTGCTCGGATGCTTCTTGAGAATCAGATCGCGAACATCCATCACACTAGAAGCCCAGAGCAAGCTAGGGCGTATCTGACGCTGGTTGAACAGCTGGTGATATGCCTGAGGAACTAAAGACCCTGGGAAAGGCTAGCTCGATGGATGAGGTTCGGTCGACACTGAGTAAGCTCCTCACTGCTCAAGAATACGAACAAAAAGAGATGGAGGAGCAGATGGTTGAAGAGCTCCACACATGCCAATAATACCCCAGTCTTCGGAGTCGATCTCCAAGCTTCACACCAGGATGATGAGCTCCACACATGCCGTCATGCGCTTCTTTGAGTACTTCTTGTGCCTCCTTCTGTGACAGGTAACGGAGGAGATTTCCATCATGCGATCGACGATATAGTGTCCGCATGATTGTATTATAGTAGAATTTAGAGGCTTTTTTTCTAATAGCAGCCGCCTCTTTGGGGTCATTAGGAAAGATGGTATACAATGCATAGTCGATGTACGAGAATCGCCAGTCCCTAAGTTCTGGACCTGTTGAAGTCTCTAAAGCTTCTTTTACTTGACGGTCTCCTATCAGCTTTTGGTGATCTTCAAAAGCGAGTCTTGGGCAATACAGGTCATGGATGTAGACGAGTATTTTCTCTACTATTCCGGTTGGAAGAGCCAATGAAGTAGCAAGAGATGCCAATGCATCTGCATTCACATTTTGCTGGCGAGGTGCATGGTCGATGTAAAAGTTTCTGAACCTTTCGGCCACGTAAATAGTTGCATTATAATAGGGTACTAAGTTTTCATGCCTGACTTTATACTCCTCACGAACTTGGTTAACAATGAGCTTAGAGTCACCGTATGCTTCGAGATTTTTAACGCCAATCTCATCGACGATTTGCATCCCGATCAAGAGGGCATTGTATTCCGCTAGATTGTTGAAATATGGCTCAGTTAATGAGAATGTATGAGGGATTATGTAGTTCTATGGGAGACAAGGACTACCCCCACTCCTGCTATGACATTCCCTTGCGGAACCGTTCTTGATGCACCGTCGAAGAAAAGTTGCCGTACCTGTCCTTTGAAAGATGTCTGGATCAAACAAACTTTAGGAGATCTTCGTAAAGTTTGGTCATTCTTGGATCTGATGCTCAGCCAGAAAATCTGCCACTGCCTTTCCCTTCACGGCTTTTTGCGGTAGAAATTGCATCTCATATTGGAAGAGCAATATGGCCCATTTTGTCAATCGATCATTTAGTGATAATGGCTTTGTCACAAGCAACCTTAAAGGATTGACTTTTGATATGACATGTATAGTTTGTCCCACCAAGTAGTGTCGCATTTTCTGGATGGCAAACACCAACGCCAAACATTCCTTTTTGATCGGGTTGTACTGATATTTGGCTCCGATCATAGTTCTACTCAGATAGTTGATTGCCTGCTCGTATCCCTGATCATTATTCTAGGTTAGCAAAGCTCCTGAGGACTGATCCATCGCTTGAACATATATCAGAAAAGGTTTTCCTGACACCGAAGCAGTAAGGACAGGTGGTTGCGTGAGGTATCATGTGATTTCCTCGAACGCTTGTTGGCAAGCATCATTCCAAATGAATGAAACACTCTTCTTCATTAATCTAGTGAAGGATTGGCATCTTCCCGAGAGATTTGAGATAAACCTCCGGATATATGCTAATCGTCCTTGAAATCCTCTAAGCTCTCTGAGATTCCTTGGAGGTTGCATCTTCTGGACAACGCAGACTTTCTCTGGGTTAAGGTGCATTCCTTTGAATATAACAAGAAACCCTAGGAATTTATCGCTGGCTACCCCCAAGAACTGATGTGCCCGCATAATATCGAATACTGTCTTCAGATCTGCTATGTGATCGTCTTTGGCATGACTTTTTACTGCAATATCGTCGACGTAGCATTCCACTGTTTTGCGTATTTGCTCTTGAAAAATTGCATTCATAGCTCTCTGGTATGTGGCCCCCGTGTTCTTTAATCCAAAGGGCATGATAGTATAGCAGTACACCCCCAATGGCGTCCTGAAAGATGTATGCTTTTCATCATCATGGTACATCTTAATTTGATTGTATCTCAAGAATCCATCCATGAAGGACATTCGTTCAAACCCACACGTATTGTCGATCATGACATCTATGATTGGAAGGGGGAATTCATCTTTAGGAGATGCCCCATTTAGATTATGAAAATCAATGCAAACCTGAATCTTCCCATTCTTTTTGGTAACAGGGATGATATTGGCTACCCAATCGGGGTATTGTTCCTCCCTGATGAAACTGGAGTCTATAAGCTTTTTGACTTCTGACTGGATTGCTTCCATTATTTTGGACAGAACCGTCTCTGTTGTTGTTTGACTGATTTCGCGTCCGAATTAATATTGAGGCGATGCATAACTACTTGAGGATCAAGCCCAGGCATATCCTCGTAATTCCAACCGAAAACATCTATATACTCCTGCCCGAGAGATATTAGATCTTCTTTCTCAGAGAGTGATAAGCTTTCGCTTATAAAGACGGGCTTAAGATTAGCCTCATCTCCCAGATTGATCTGGGTGACCTTATCCTCTGTAGGTAGTTCACGTTATTCTAAGCGAATATCCCAGAGAGCGTTTAGGTGTTTGATCCAAGGATCTGTATCTGATTAGATCATTTCATCATCTCCATCTTCCAGGTTGCTCATTGAAACCCTGTTTACCGAATTCTTTGAAGATGTTGCCGACACTGACATCTGACTCCCACGATGACGTGCCTGACAAGCGGTAGTGATATAATGACTCTTCAGACTCAGAGACCGACGAGATTGGAGTTGACACATAGCCTAACCCTCTGCGAGTCCAATGGTAATAATCAGGGGTCATCCCTTTTAGAAAAAAGATCGAAGCAGCGTTCTCCTTTCTTTGCCAAAGTTCAAGCCAGGACCATTTGTTAGGTCGTACCCCATATTCTCCATCATTCTGAGTATATTTGGCTCATAATGAGAGAACTGAGGAGATTCATCGTCTCTTTTAGAGTCTTCACGAGTCATTGATTTGGACTCAACTCTTCCAAAAAGGATTGGTCTTTGGCCTTTGTGTCTCACTGAGACCATAAATAACGATCCTTGCGCATCACTGACATCTTAATACGCCATGAGGGATGACCTCACCGGTACATGCAATGATGTCAGAGCATCTATTGCCGACCAGGAGTCATCATCTACGTCGGTACTAGTGTCTGATGACACAGAATCAGAAGCAAATACAGAATAGTAGGCCAATCTAATTCTTCATTAATATACCACTCACCTTCATCATTGGCGGGGTTATTGACATTGAGCTTATTAATGCCCATTACAAGTGGGTTCAATTCCCAAAGGCACTCTTCTTCCGCCTCTGGTTCAGTGTCAACTTCATTACCAGAGTCTGGTTCCTCTGGCTGTGGATTTTCTTTCATCCCCAGAGAATCCTGGTAAAGGAGGGAGTCTGTGAAATAGTTCTCTACCTCCTTGAACGGATGCCTTTCGGCGATCAACGTTCAGACTTTCTCACTTTCGTCAATATATTTCATGAATTGATAGAGAGTGGAGGGGATGATGGAGTTACGATGAATCCACGGTCATCCCAGCAGCAAATTATATGAAGTATCAGCATCGATCACATAGCACGTCACTTCAGATCTTAGGTCCCCAATCTAACATTTCAGTTTGAACTTCCCTATTGGGCTCGTACCATTGGCGTTGAAACCATAAATGATAGTTTGGGTGGCGCTCAATCGGTGGGTGGGGATCCCTAAGTGCTGTTGGCCCAGAGGCCCATCACTCTAGTTTTGATGATGATTAACTCATGTAGTTATAGTTTACTAATAATCTTATGATATTTAGTTCTAGATATTTGATCATGATATTAGTAGGTGATTAGCTTCAACAAAGGAGTTTTGGATCTTTCACATGTTGATTCAAGAGCTCGAGCGTCATAATCGCTTCTAGTGCTCGGTTGGAGTCAAGCTCGTTGGATCGCCTTTGGATCGAGTCGACTTGGAAAAGGAGCTCTACAAGAAGACTTCGGTTTGTGTTTAGTACGTTTATATCTTGTGTAAAGGTAGATAGTGTTAATATGCTCAAGTTCACAATACACACAAAAGTTTAAAGTTTATTGGTTTTGGTTCTCGGTTTAACCGGTTTTGGATTTCATGTCAAAAACATAAATATATATATCTTATATGTATATTGGATTCTATCCATATACAATATGCTTCAAAGTTGTTTCAATATCATATTTTTGTATTTATATGAGTTTTGGATAAAACGGTTTTCCATTTCAAATCCAAGTTTTGAAAAATACGGATCTTGTTTAAAGGATAAATTTCTATATCACAAAAATGGTTCAAATTATTTATAATATGTGTTAAATTTTAGTCACACATATTTATATTTCAAAGATCTTAAAAGAACTTATTTTTGTAGAATTTTTGTGATTTTATGGGATTTAATTGAATCAAAATACTTAAGTTTTAATCCTAAAAACCCAGCCAGACTGACCAGCGGTCGACCGGACCAGGGATCGGTCGACTGGCACGGTCGACCGATGTGCACGAGGATGTGCACATGGCCAGCCATCTCGGCCAGTCGACCGCACGGTCGACCGACTGAAAGCACCCACTCTCGGGTAGGGCCGGTCGACCGGACGGTCAACCGGTGGCTCAACGGTCACAAAAATGACCGTTGACGGATGACCGGAAGGGCAATTCTACCCTTTCCTGGCTGCCAATGGGCAGATTTTTTTAGAGGGTATAAATATCCATCTCTTGAACTGGTTTCTTTATGGTTTTTGAGAGCAAAAATTTTCTATTTTTCTAAGTATTTAACAGCAAGTTTTAAAAGAGTTTTTGGGCTAAAAGATTTTTATCTTTAGTTGTTTTCAAAGGTTGAAAATTTCAAAGAAAAATAGAGTATTTGGGATATTAGTTTTGATCTTCATTACTATCTTATTGCAGTTGTTTTCCCAAGTATTTTTCTTTGTGTTTTGATTTCCAAACACCTTGTATTCTTACACTTGAGCTATCATATCTATCCTATCTATTAGGATTTAGATTTGGTGAGAATATTGGTTTGTGGTTTAGTGAGACCACCAAGAGTTGTAAACCTTCTTTTATTTTGAGTTCCCTCTTGTGTAGAGGTGATTGTGGAGGTTGAGTTTGGTTTTGTTGGTATCCCTCTAAGTGTAGAGGTGATTGAGGCTTTTGGTTGGCTTTGAGCCTTATCCCTCTAGTGAGAGGTGATTATTATTTGGCTAAGTGCCCATCCCTCTAAGCGTAGAGGTGATTATTGTTGTGCCTTGTCTCTAGTGTAGAGGTTGTTGTTGGTTGAGAGAGGAGTTATGTAGTCCAAGTTTGTATTACCCAAATCCTCAGTGGAGGTTCCCTGTGTGGGAAGTCCTGTGTGGACTGAAATCACCTAGAGGGGGGTGAATAAGTGATAATGCTAATCAATGCACAAATTTAAAAATTATCATGCAACGATCACCCGAAACAAGACTAGAAGCCGAATACCCGTGAAGGGCTCTGAACTCCTTCCTCGTGATTCCTCTAGATAAGAGTTTGAGGTGCGCAATGTAATCTTGTTGTGTGAGTATTGATCGACAATATAGCAATGATTATGAAGCAAGTAAATATAGCAATGAATATAAAGCAAGTAAATGAAGCAAGTAAACCAATCGCAAACACAGAGATTTATTTCGAGGTTCGATCACCCAGCTCTACGTCCCCGCCTTCACCCAGAAGGATTTTCCAACCACTATAACTTTCACAAAGAGTTACAATCACACCGGAGTACCCAACTCCTCAATCACACTCCTCTAGTCCAGAGGTAGTGGAGCCACAAGTATAAGAATATCTTGGTGATCAACCACAAACCCTCTTTTGAAAAACCTTTTTCCCTTACAAAAACCCTAGAGAATAATGTGTAGGATTGAAGCTCAAGTTTTGTAATTGAAAAAGAAAATAAAATTGAAAAGAGTTTTGAACCAAAAACTTCAGTAAAGAGAGAGAATTTTGAGCACAAAAACAGAGAACAAAACTTCTTTTGAAAGCCTTAAACTTGAATTCTTTTGCAAATGATTGTTGTAATCACCTCAACCCTAATCATCCCTACCCTAATCATCCCTATTTATAGGATAGAGCTAGGAATTAAAGAGTAAACTGATATAATGAAAGATTAGGAAATATTTGACCCAAAACCAGCCCCTAAACTCGTTTAGAGAGAAAACACACATTTTAAAACGAGTTAAATAAAGTAGCCGTTAGGCTGAAATCAAGCTCTCGGTCGACCGGGTTTTCAAAAATTTAGCCGTTGTCAGCCCACGGTCGATCGCCCGGTCGACCGAAACAAACAGAGACTAGGGAACTTTCAGTCGGCCGAAGATCGGTTGACCGAAATAGGGTCCGGTCAACCGCCCGGTCGACCGGGAGACGTGCACACATGCACGCACCCAAACGGTCAGAAGCCCGGTCGACCGGTCGGTCGACCGTTCTGACCTGAAACAGAGCCGGTCAACCGCCCGGTCGACCGCAGCAGGCCAAAAACAGATTATTTGAAAATACTTTTGAAGATCTTGAAACTTTTCAAAGTAGTTTTGATCAAGACTTTGTATACTATACAAAAATAGAGTTTGTAAGTAATAAAATATGTTTAAAACTATTTTGTATATAGGAGAAATTTCTTTTAGAAAAATCTTGTGCACAAAATCTTGTGCGTGGGGATTTTTGAGCTTCAAACCTATTCACTATTCTTTAACAAACTAAAAATATAAAAACTAGGAAATGAAGTCTCTGAGCTGTGCTACATCAAGCTAGAGCCTTCTCTTCTATGAAAACTTCCTCTTGCGCCATTTGCCTTTATAGCATCATAAACCTTGAATAGCTAAGAAAGGCCATCATGAATGGTACTAACCTGAAACTCATTCTAAACAACTTATTAGTACCAAATAGCTTCTATGTGTTTTGTTATCATCAAAACTTAAACAAATGGAGAGTGTAACCTTTTGGGCCAACAATCTCCCCCTTTTTGATGATGACAAAACATATAGGCTATTACAAAAGATATAAAAAGAGAGGTAAAAACTCCCCCTCAAATAATGCTATATTAAACAAGTATAAAACTACACAAACAAGTCATGATACACAAACAAGTCATGAAACAACAAAGAATGACAAAATCAAAACATAAACAAAACATAACATAAATTAAAAATTAAAACTATAAACTACATATATTTCTCCCCCTTTTTGTCATACATCAAAAGGGATATTATAGCAAGAAAACTTTCTTATTCAACAACACAAACATTAAGTTCACCACATATAAAGGAAAATCTATTATAATCAAGTGGTTTAGTAAAAATATCGGCAAGTTGCAAATCGGAAGAAACATAATCAATCTCAATATCACCTTTCTCAAAATGATCTCTAAGAAAGTGATATCTAATCTCAATGTGCTTGGTCTTACTATGTTGATTTGCATTCTTGATCATATGAATAGTACTAGTATTATCACAAAATATTTTTATATGATCATAACGCAAATCATAATCAAGGAGAGTATGTTTCATCCAAAGGACTTGTGCACAACAAGCCCCCGCCGCAACATACTCCGCCTCGGCGGTTGAGAGGGCTATCGAATTTTGTTTCTTGGAAGACAATGAAACAAGACAATTACCAAGAAATTGACATGTCCACTAGTACTCTTTCTATCCACTCTACAACCCGCATAGTCGGCATCCGAAAAACTCGTCATTGAAAAATCTCCGATTTTTGGATACCAAAGACCCATTCCAATAGTGCCCTTAATATAACGAATGATGCGTTTTACCACAATTAAATGAGATTCTTTGGGATACGATTGGAATCTAGCACAAAGACACACACTAAACATGATATCCGGCCTACTAGCCGTTAAATAAAACAAACTACCAATCATGCTTCTATACAATTTTATATCAACACACTTACCTTGGTCATCCTTATCAAGCTTGGTGGTGGTGGCCATGGGAGTGTTGCAAATTTTTGAACCTTCTAGTCCAAATTTCTTGATGAGTTCCTTGGAGTACTTGGCTTGACATATGAAAATCCCATCACGCATTTGCTTGATTTGGAGTCCAAGAAAATAATTTAATTCACCCATAATGACATCTCAAATTCACGTTGCATACACTATTCAAACTCCTTGCAAAGAAACTCATTAGTAGAACCAAAGATTATATCATCAATATATATTTGCACTATAAGAATGTCACTATCAACATGCTTAGTAAATAATGTTGTGTCTACTTTGCCTTTAACAAAATCATTTGAAAGAAGAAAACTAGAAAGCCTTTCATACCAAGCTCTTGGAGCTTGTTATAAACCATACAATGCTTTATCTAACTTGAAAACAAAATTTGGATGAACATGATCCACAAAATCGAGAGGTTGTTCAACATAAACTTTCTCATTAATAAAACCATTTAAAAATGCACTTTTTACATCCATTTGGAAAAGTTTAAAATTTTTAAAAGATGCATAAGCTAGTCTGATCTGTATGGCTTCAAGCCGTGCTACGGGTGCAAAGGTCTCTTCAAAGTCAATTCCTTCAACTTGAGTGTAATCTTGGGCCACTAACCTAGCCTTATTCCTGATAACATTTCCTGACTCATCCATCTAGTTCCTAAAAATTCACTTAGTACCAATTATTGGTCTATCATGGGGTCTAGGAACAAGGTGCCAAACTTGATTGCACTCAAATTGATTGAGCTCTTCCTGCATAGCTAGCAACCAATATGAGTCACTCTCGGCTTCGAGGATGTTTTTGGGTTCAAATGAGATATGAATGCAAAATTACCACACAATTCATGGAGTTTGGAGCGAGTGGTTACCCCTTCAGATACATCACCTATGATGAGATCCTTGGGATGATTTGTAGCGTATCTCCAATCTTTAGGAAGTGGTTGAGAGTTTTCCACTTCATCCTTTTAAACTTCACCAATGGGTTCTTGCTTTTCTTCTTGGATGGGTGAGTCCTTCAAGGATATTTTCTTCATGTTCTCACCTAATGAGTCAATCTCTACAACATTCTCAACAAAAATATTAGATTCTTCAAATTTAACATGCATAGATTCCTCAATAGTGTGAGATGATTTATTAAACACTCTATATGCTTTGCTAGTACTAGAATAACCAACAAAGATTGCTTCATAAGCCTTAGCATCAAATTTACCCAAATTATTTTTAGTATTCAAAACAAAACACTTGCATCCAAAAACTTTAAAGTATGAAACATTTGGTTTTCTTAAATGATAAATTTCAAAAGAGGTTTTGAAAGTATTTTTACACAAATAAATACGGTTTGATATGTAGCATGCAGTGTTTACGGCCTCGGCCCATAGGTATTGAGAGAGCTCATATTCACTTATCATAGTCCTAACCATTTCTTGAAGAGTTCTATTCTTCCTTTTTACTACTCTATTTTGTTGTGGAGTTCTAGGACATGACATTTCATGCTTAATTCCCTTTTCATCACAATAAGACATGAAGAGTTGGTTAACAAACTCACCACCTCATCACTTCTTATTTTTAAAATCGAAAATCCTTTTTCTTTTTCAACCATTTTTCGAAAAATCTTAAATGCAAAAAAGTTTGATCTTTGTGTTCCAAAAAGAAAACCCAAGTGAAACGAGAAAAATCATCAACTAAAACAAAAACATATCTACTTCCATTTAAGCTTTTAGTTTTAGTTGGTCCAAAAAGATCCATGTGAATCAATTCTAATGGCCTTGTTGACATGATATCCTTGATTGGTTTGAAAGAAGACTTGGTTCGTTTCCCAAGTTGACACGCACCACAAATGCGGTCTTTTTTAAACTTCAAATAAGGAATACCCTTCACCAATTCCTTAGAATTAATTCTAGCAAGGTGATCAAAAGATGCATGTCCTAATCTTCTATGCCAAAGCCATAAAATCTCATCAAAAGCATTCAAGCATTTAGTAGAACAATCCAAATTAAGCATGTCAATAATATAGACATTATTTTATCGAAATCCGGTGAGAATACAATCATTGGTTTTACAGTCAAAAATTTTGCAAGAAGATTCATCAAACACAACATTGAGACCACGATCACATAATTGACTTATACTAAGCAAGTTATGTTTAAGCCCATCTACAAGAATAACATTTTCTATTAAAGGAGATGCACCAATCTTAATGTTACCTATACCGATGATAGTACCCTTGGAGTCATCTCCGAAGGTGACGGTGCCACCTTCATCGTGTAAATCACCTAGAGGGGGGTGAATAGGTGATAATGCTAATCTAGAAACTAAATGCGCTAAATGCGGAAGCTTAAAATAAATTTGCACAAACACTTAATACAACACACAAGTGTAGCCGAATTCCCCGTGAAGGGCTCTGGACTAACTCCTCTTGATTCCCTAGATATGGGTTGAGGTGCTATATGAAGCTCTTGTGGTTAAGTACAAGTGAGGCACACACAAGCAAGCCAAGCATATAAAGATGAACAATATGAAATAATGCAAGGCACAAATGTAAGCAATAAGATATGAATATGAATGAATGATGCTTTGCACAAATAAAAGAGAGAGAGGGTTTAGAGGCAATGGATCAAACGCAAACACAATGATATGTTCCGAGGTTCGAGCCCCTAGCTCTACGTCCCCGCCTTCACCGAGAAGGATTTCTAATCCACTATACTCCCACCGAGGGAACCTCCACCGAGGAGGATTTGTTACAACACAAGGAGTACCGAACTCCTCTCTCAAACACTGCCTCACAACCGAGGGGTAGGCCCATAACCAAACTCAATCACCTCTACCGAAGAGGGATACAAACAATACCACTCCGATCAACCTCTACCAAAGAGGGATACAACAAAACAAGGAGGGTTTACAACTAGGAGGTTTCCACAACCTCAAACAATTTCTCTTTCCACAAAACAAGATCCTAATAGAATAGGATAGTATGATAGGCTCAAGTGTGGAAAACAAAGTGTTTTGATCAAAGAAAAACTCTTGGGAAAAATATCAAATTGATATGGAAATGAAGAACAAGAAACCAATTCCCAAAAACCTATTTTCTTTGAAAAATAACAAAACACTTAAAAACAAATAGATGAATCTTTTTGGCACTTAAACTCTTTTGAAAACTTCTTTTAAACACCAAGAATAGAGAAAAATTTTAGCTCATAAAAACTTGTTCAAAACCCTAAAGAGATGGGGCATTTATAGGCCCAAAACAAAACTAGCCGATAGGCTGATCTGGCTGCCTGACAGGCTTGCGGTCGACCGTCCCGGTCGACCGCCAACGGTCATAAATGTGACCGTTGGGGCATCCGATCGACCGCACGGCCGACCGCCCAGATACAGAGAGCAGACTTCTCTGCTCCGGTCGACCGCTCGGTCGACCGCCCAGATACAGAGAGCAAAGCTCTCTGATCCGGTCGGCCGACCGGCCCACTGCGCCAGCAGACGTGCACAGGTCTGTGCACGTCGGTCGACCGCCCGGTCGACCGGCCTGGCCCTTCAGCACAGTTCTGGGTCAGAAACTGGGTCAGAAAAACAGTTAAACATATTTCTAAAAATTCTTTTATCTCTTATAAAAAATACCCAAAAATAGTTTTAACATTTTGCATTGATATATAAACAATGTGATAAAATTTCAACTCAATTATCAAGCAAGTTAGACTATTTTTGTGTTTTAACATTTTTACCAAAAACCAAAACATGTATTTTATCAAACTTGGATTTTTCAATAGGAAATCTGATTTTTCCTAAAACTCATGCATAGGTATATCAAAATAAGTTTGTTTAAGATATGAAGCATGTATGTATATTGAACACATCTAATATACATAAAAATCAAGTAAACTTGTTTTGATCAGTCTATTCATGAAAACCAAATCCAAAACATAAAACTTGTGTGTTGTGCACTTGAGCATATCAACTATTCTTATCTTTACAAATGGATCTAAAACACACTAAACTCTATGATACCTAAGTCTTCTTGACGATCTTCATCTTCAAGTCGACTCGGTCCAAACTCCGTGATCCAAGGAGCATGGCTAAGTGTGATCTTGATGCTTGGGCTCGGGAATCACCAAGTGAAGGCTTCCAAACTCCTCTTTTTGAAGCAATCACCAACTAATATCTTGATTAATGATCTGAAACTAAAATCACAAGATTATTAGTAAACATAACTACATGAGTTAATCATCATCAAAACTAGAGAGGAAGGCCTCCGGGCCAACACATCGTACCTTGATAGGGTTATGAAATTGTTGATGTCCAATGTCATATGTCTTGAACAACCACTATCAAGGTACCACCGCTCCTTACGTCTTGGAGCCTTGGTGTGTACCTACATCAAATAATTTAGGACTTGATTTTGGTACCCATATTTTCTTGGGTCCTAAAGAGTTAGTGTCACGAACCCACACAAGATTATTTGTCCTATTTATATGATCATAGCAAAATTTAGCTAAATGGTCATTCCGGCCACAATAAGTGCATCTATAAATTCTTCCATATTTAAATGCATAATGAGCATGTGGCTTACGAACATTTGAATTATGAGCATGAGCAGTTTTAACATGTGTGACATGTGATGTGTTGGCATGATGATCATGAGAATTTTGAGCATGAGTTGTTTTATCATTTTTAGCATGTGGAGTGTGCATATGCTTCTTAGAAAACATTTCTTCTAATTTAGTAGTGTTAAAAGCACATTCTTTTAAAACATTTTCAAAATCACTGATTTTAGTTTTTAACAAGGATAATTCATTTTCATCAATTTTTAGAAATTTAGCTTTACTAGCAACTCTATAAGCATCAAACTCTCTTTTTGTTGAAATAAGATTAGAAGAAAGTTCATCCTTTTCTTTTGAAGAAATTGCAAGTTGATTTTTAAGCATCTCAATTTCCGTTTTCAATTTAGAACATTCTACCTTTTTATCATCAAAACTTTCAGAAAGTTCTACAAAAACATGTTCTAACATTTCTCTACTTATTTCATTTTCATCACAAGAGGTTGAGCAGATTCCTTGGGTGTGTTTGCCATGAAACACATATTTGCCGTGTCGACTTCATCTTCAGATTCACTTTCTGAATCTCAAGTAGATTTGTATACTTTCTTTTCAACCGGCCTCTTTTGCTTCAAGGAGGAGGTCATCTTTCTCTTGAAATCGGGACAATCGGCCATGATGTGTCCAGGTTTCCGACAGTTGTAGCATATGATCCTTTTCTCCTCCTTCCCTTCCTATCGCTTTCTATAGTTGAACTTATTCTTGCGGTACATTCTCTTTACATTTCTCACAAGGAGAGATAGCTCTTCATCATCTTCTTCATCTTCTTCATCATCATAGTTGGAGGAGGAAGACTTGAAAGCTATTGACTTTTTCTTTTGAGGTACCGTATCTTCTCTAGCCTTCTTCTCCATCTCATGAGTCTTAAGGTTTCCAATAAGACTTATGAACTCCATCTCGTCTTTGTCATTCAACTCCTTTAACGTGGTAGCTTTGATCTCCCATGATGAAGGAAGAGCACGAATCACTTTGCGCACCTTTTGGTCGTTGCTTATATCATCACCTAGAGAAGAAAGAGCATTTGTAATCTTAGTAAACTTGGTAATCATATCATCAATAGATTCTTCTTCTAGCATTTTAAAACTTTCATATTGGGAACGCAAGAGATCTATTTTAGCTCTCTTGACTTGTGATGTCCCCTCATGAGTGACCAATGAGTGTTGCCAAATCTCATAGGCGGATTTGCAATGGATAACCCGTGTTAGATCATCCTCATTCAAAGCTAAAAGTAGGGCATTTTGAGCCTTAGAGTTAGCATGAAATTCCTTGAAGGTGAGTTCGGACCAAGTGTCTTCCTCACTTTCGGGTCTACTATAGGGCTTGGTCAAAGACTTAGCAACTAGACTACCTAGAGATTGTAGAAAAATAGTCATCCTAACTTTCCATATGGGAAAGTTGAGTCCATCAAATTTGGGAGGGGTCTTAATGTTTCCGGTCATCTTTACTACTGTATGAATGAAAATATGCAAATAGTGATTAGCAAATTTTAGGATCTCTCTAAGGATGTGAAGCCAAAAACTAGAGTCCTACCTCTGATACCAATTGAAATCACCTAGAGAGGGGGGTGAATAGGTGATAATGCTAATCAATGCACAAATTTAAAAATTATGATGCAACGATCACCCGAAACAAGACTAGAAGCCGAATAACCCCGTGAAGGGCTCTGAACTCCTTCCTCGTGATTCCTTCAGATAAGAGTTTGAGGTGCGCAATGCAATCTTATTGTGTGAGTATTGATCGACAATATAGCAATGATTATGAAGCAAGTAAATATAGCAATGAATATAAAGCAAGTAAATGAAGCAAGTAAGCCAATCGCAAACACAGAGATTTATTTCGAGGTTCGAGCACCCAGCTCTACGTCCCCGCCTTCACCCAGAAGGATTTTCCAACCACTATAACTTTCACAAAGAGTTACAACCACACCGGAGTGCCCAACTCCTCAATCACACTCCTCTAGTCCAGAGGTAGTGGAGCCACAAGTACAAGAATATCATGGTGATCAAAAGACTACAAACCCTCTTTTGAAAAACCTTTTTCCCTTACAAAAACCCTAGAGAATAATGTGTAGGATTGAAGCTCAAGTTTTGTAAGTGAAAAAGAAAATAAAATTGAAGAGAGTTTTGAACCAAAAAACTTCAGTAAAGAGAGAGAATTTTGAGCACAAAAACAGATAATAAAAACTTCTTTTGAAAGCCTTAAACTTGAATTCTTTTACAAATGATTATTGTAATCACCTCAACCCTAATCATCCCTATTATAGGATAGAGCTAGGGATTAAAGAGTAAACTGATATAATGAAAGATTAGGAAATATTTGACCCAAAACCAGCCCCTAAACTCGTTTAGAGAGAAAACACACATTTTAAAACGTGTTAAATAAAGTAGCCGTTAGGCTGAAATCAAGCTCTCGGTCGATCGGCCGGTCGACCGGGTTTTCAAAAAATTTAGCCGTTGCCAGCCCACGGTCGACCGCCCGGTCGACCGAAACAAACAGAGACTAGGGAACTTTAGTCGGCCGAAGGTCGGTCGACCGAAATGGGGTCCGGTCAACCGCCCGGTCAACCGCCCGGTCAACCGGGAGACGTGCACACATGCACGCACTCAAACGGTCAGAAGCCCGGTCGACCGTTCTGACCTGAAACAGAGCCGGTCGACCGCCCGGTCGACCGCAGCAGGCCAAAAATAGATTATTTGAAAATACTTTTGATGATCTTGAAACTTTTCAAAGTAGTTTTGATCAAGACTTGGTATACTATACAAAAATAGAGTTTGTAAGTAATAAAATATGTTTAAAACTATTTTACATATAGGAGAAATTTCTTTTAGAAAAATCATGTGCACAAAATCTTGTGTGTGGGGATTTTTGAGCTTCAAACCTATTCACTATTCTTTAACAAACTAAAAATATAAAAACTAGGAAATGAAGTCTCTGAACCGCGCTATATCAAGCTAGAGCCTTCTCTTCTATGAAAACTTCCTCTTGCGCCATTTGCCTTTATAGCATCATAAACCTTACAATAGCTAAGAAAGGCCATCATGAATGGTACTAACCTGAAACTCATTCTAAACAACTTATTAGTACCAAATAGCTTCTATGTGTTTTGTTATCATCAAAACTTAAACAAACGGAGAGTGTAACCTTTTGGGCCAACAACGATATAGTGAAAATCCTTCTGTGTGAAGGCAGGGACGTAGAGCAGTAGCTTGAACCTCGAAACATATCTTGGTGTTTGCGATTGATCCACTATCTCTAAACTCTCTCTCTTATATTGTGTCTTGTATTATTTCATATTGTTCATATCATACTTATATGCTTGGTATTGTTTGTGTGCCTCACTTGTGTTGAACCAAGAGAGTTTTACATAACACCTCAACTCTTATTTAGAGGAATTTAGAGGAGATAGTCAAGAGCCTTTCACTGGGAATTCAGCTACACTCTTTGGTTACTCTAAGTGTATTGCAATTTGTTTTTAATTCCGCATCATTTGTCATTAGATTAGCCATACACCTATTCACCCCCCTCTAGGTGTACTTTCAAGTGCTGCATAACTCGGCGAGGCATAATGCTCAACGCGGATCCTGAATTTACCTGAATGCGGCTTACTTCAGACGATTCAATATACCCTGTGAAGTACAGAGGACTATCATGTTTTTCCTTGACCTGCATGTTGTCTGGTGTAAAGGTGATGCATGGGGCATTTTGAGAGGTGTGGAGACAGTCTTCTTTATTTTTCTCCTGTGTCCAGCCAGGATCTGGGTCATGAAGACCTCAGCATCGGCTAGAGCTTCTCTCAGAGCTTCTCTTGTTGACTTTGACAGTCTTAGGAGCTCGTAAAGAGTGATCCTGGTTGGGATGTTGGCCAGTTGAGCTAAAACATTAAAGCGGTAAGGTGCCGAAGTTCCTTCTGCTTTGTCCTTCGGGAGGGCCCTGGTGTACCGAAGCTCCTTCTGCTTCTCCACAAGTTGCTTCGCGCATGGCTTGGTTGGCTCTAAAGTAGGTCCAGGCGGATTTGCCACCAACTCGTCGTATTTCTTTAAGTACGATTGTCCCGAATGAGTTTCAGCCATGAGTGGCGCATTCGGTTCTGCAGCAAGGGCGATTGTCTCCTCTTTTGAGTCGGTTAGGGAGGGGACATTAGTTTCTGCTTCCTGGGAAGAGGCATACACCATATTGCAGGGCAAAGCTTTTGTTTTGCCTTTGGACTTCCTATTGGTAACAGTAGTCTATTGTTGGCCTTCCACAAGGTCAGGATGAACCCACATAATTTCTCCCTGAGGCATAAGAACAGGCACAAGACCTTTCTCTTGCTGGTGATGCGAGTCTGATTGATCATCCTTAGTTCCTCTTTCGGGATGGGAACTACTTCGGCCGGAGTTGGAGGTTTGTTTCCGAACTGAAGAATTGATGTCATGTTAGTTGTTACTTTCTTCTGCTTTAGACAGAGCTTGGCACTTCCGCATCAATCAGAGGTTAAAGAATATTTTTGAAGATATAACAGCTCTTAGTGGGGTGCCCAATATCCTATGATACAGACAGTAGTTAGAATTGTCGGTCTTGTCAACTTTCTCAGGACGCCTAGCTTCAGGAAGCTTCAATCTGTAGCTCTTGTTGAGTAACTTGAACAACGAATCGACGTGCTCGTCCTTGAAGGAGTACTGCCTATTGGCGTGCGGCTGACTCGCAGAACCACCCCCTTTGGTCGGTTGAGGTTTAAAAGGAGATTTTGTCTCTGTCGCCAATTTGTCTTTCCTTTTTGATTGGAAAGATACTTCTGGCGCGCCTTGTTGATTTTTCAGGTTTGGGCTTGTTTTCTTCTGCCCTAACCCTGGCGATAATCTCTTCAGCCTGTTCACCTTACTAGACCAACTGCTTCAAAGTGCGACTTTCAGCAACTCCTATCTGGGTTAGGAGTGAGGTTTGTAAATTGTGACGGCATGTTTCCACCAGGGTTGCCTGGGTCATACCGCTAGGACATCGGAGCGCCATATTTTGAAATCTTTCCACAAATGCTTTGACCGACTCTCCTTTTTGTTGCTTTGTTGCCAGGAGAGTTGGCATGGTAACCTCCGAGTCATCTTCGAAGAAGTGTGTAAGAAAAAGCTTCTCCAAATCACCCCCGTTCTTGATGGAGTCTTCGGGAGTTTCATGAAACATTCAAAGGCGAGTCCCTTCAGAGTACCGATGAACAAACACGCCAAAATGGCATCATTTGCTACTATGTTCCCTTTCTGAGACTTAAAGTAGTATATATATTGGTTTGTGATCCTTTGCCGTCAAAAGCCTGTAAGGTTGGAGCTTTGAACTTGGGAGGATATGGGATAAGATCCCATTATGTTGGGTATGACCGGACCACTCCTGCTTCTTGGAAGCCTTTCCGATTGGTAAGCGCTTCCAGACGCTGCTCTAATTTATTTATTCATTTAGAATGAGTACCCCCATTCTCTGGATTGCCTCCCTCTTCAGATAAAGACTTAGACGATTCAGAGTTTGACTATTTCTCCTCCTCTATGTGCACAAAAGATGAGCTTTCCCCTTCCTTCCGCTTGTCTTTAGACTTTTTAGAAGAACTTTTGGCCTTCGACTTCTTCTTATCCTCAAGCAATTGTGCAAACATCTGTTTGATGATATCGATAGATTCTTGTTGGGCATGAATCATATCGAATTGTTCCCTCTGGATATGGGTTTGCTGTTCTAAATGCCTGGTCGTCTCCTCAGGAGTGTTTGCCATATACGTGAAGGCTTTCTTCTCTACAGAAGAGTTTGAGGCCTGTGATTCTATAATGGCAGAGTGTGATTCACTTACTTCAATGCCCCGGGTTAGGGCACTGTAGTCAACTGGGGCTACCGCACCAGTCCGAGTGCGAGTATACCGGTACACTCCCTCTGGTTTCGTATGAGACTCGTCAGAGCTGACTCCCGATTGTTTTCCCCCACTCTGCTTGGCGTAGTGCATGGACCTGCCATGTTTGCAGTGACTTCGGGGTACTCCGCGTCAGAGAAGGTTCCCCTTCTGTGGGAATGATGTCTTTTGACAGATCGGTAGGTCGAGGTTAATCGTCTGAATACCGATTGCTTGCTTATATGAGAGCTGCAGCGACATTCAGAGAGCATCGCCGTGATGAGCCGTTCACAGCAATAGGATGGAGTGATCTGATTAGCACTCCTCATCTTTATCAAGTAATCTCTTAGATCTGTCGGAGGGGGTCAAACAGATTAACCTCGGGTTTTTGAGGGTTTTCAGCTTCTGAGAACCATTCTTGCGTCGCGAATCTGAGACGCAGGGTTCTGAGATGCGGAGCTCACGTTCTATAGAACAGACGCGGCTTTCGCGTTTTGGATTTGAAATGCGGGTCTCGTAGCTCTTCTGAGAAGAAATGCGGACCTCGCGTTGCTTATTGTCGCGTTTGTCTAGCGACACTTGGGAAACGCGGAGTTTCTGAATCCCGCGTTCGGTTGTAGAGACGTGGGTCTCGTGTCTCTGAGAAGAGACACGGACCTCGCGCTGCTGAATGACATGTTTAAGAGGTGGAGCCTCAGAAATGCAAGCCTTTTGGGCTTCATGTTTTGGCCTCCATACGTGGACTTCGGGCTTCTGACATGACTCAGAAGAGACACGGGTTAAGCCTCGCATCCTGTGTCTGCTGGACAGATAGTTGTTCTAGCTTCTTGCGTCTGTGGTTGACGCGCGCGTCGCCTCTGTTAACGTTCGGTGTTCTGGTTACGCCTCATGGGTTGTTGGGAACTCTTAGTAACTTGAAGTTAAGGAAGAGGACGGTCGTGAGCTGGCTGACCGTCAACAACGCTGACCTCGCGAGTCTCGTGGGAGACATCGACGTGGGCCGTGCGAATGATACGACCAGCCATGATATTCTCTGCAGCGACCGTATTCGGGAAGCCTTCGAAGGGACCTGAGGGTGGATCTTTGAGGAGACTTTGCGGTACTACCGTGCCCTAGGGCTCTTGGAGCCAGAAGAGAGGAACTCATCATACTTTGCCCGGTTGAATTTTACGACAAGCGATTCGACTGAAGGTGATGCACCTTCCGCAACAACTTGCTCATCAGTAGAGAAAGTAGTCCCTAGTGGAGTCGCCATCTCTTGTTTGGTCCGGGAAATGTTTAGAGGATCGTAATAAAATTTCCTTGAATCAATGAAAGATTACAACAATATCAAAAATTCTGATTACAAGAGAGAAGATATTCAAGCTCAAATCTTCTCTTTGTTTAATGTTGGGTTCTTTTTGTGACAGTAGAAAGTGAATCTTATTTTCCATTGACGGGGTGGACGTCACAATCTTTTGGGAATTTTCTCTTCGGACTATGGACAGAGGAATACAGCTCCTGTCCAATGAAATCTCAAAGAGACTTGAGGCAAAATAAACTTGTACTCGGTAATTGTTACAAGAGTCGAACTCTTTTGTATTCCCCAGCTAGAGATTCTGATTTCTCCAGGACTTACGATTAAAAACTCTCTACCCCTCTTCAGTAGCAAACTGAAATAATATAGGAGTTTCAGTGGTAAAACTGTCCCCTAAAAATTCTCCATAATGGGGGTTAACTCTCCTCATTACGTGGGCAGTAATTGACTCAGTAATAAGGGCAGTTATAACTGAGACGCATGGTTCCTTTATAGTTGAAACGCGGGTTTCGAGCCTCGTGTTTAGCCGTTGAGGTAACGCTTGAGCTTCGCGTTTGGTTGAAACGCGAGCTTCAAGTTTCGCGTCAAGTTTTATGTGAGACACGGACTTCAGGCTCTGCATCTAGGTATTGCATAGATGACTGAAACGCAAGTTTCAACCTCTGCGTCTTGGCCATTGCAGTGAAGCAGAGACGCGGGTTTTGACTCTTGCGTCTTGGTACTGCAGTGATGCTGAGGCGTGACTTTCAAGCTCTGCGTCTTGGTCATTGTAGTGATATTGAGACGCGGATTTCAACCCTCGTGTCTTGGTGCTGCGTTAGTGGCTATGATTAGCCTTGCGTCTGGAGTTTAGACTCTGCTTTCTCATGACTTGTCCTCAGTGATTTTTGGACAGTCTATAGCGGCAATTGTCGCATTTTTGTGGCTTAAATAGGGCCAAAGGCCCTGATCTTTTGCCAGGTGGATCATCTTGTTTCTAGGAGCTTCTGTATGTATAATGTTTTGCATCATTTGGACTCGTATTTCTCTAGATACAGCTTCAATACGGGAATCCAATATATTTTCTAGAAACTCTCTTACTTGGTCTCTGAGAAATTCGAATTAATTACCCAAAATGGATTTAATTAAACTCTTATTGCATCTTTGTCCCTATACTCTTGATTATCTGCATCAAGAGCCTTGGTCTCTAGTTTTTGACTTAACCACCTTAGAAAGATCCTAGATTGCTAATCACTCATTCACAATTTCTTTTTCATCCACAATAGTAAAAATGGCCGAAAGTATAAGACTGCCCTAAGTTTAATGGCCTTAACTTTCCTATATGGAAGGTTAAGATGACTGTGTTCTTGCAATCTCTAAGAAGCGTGGTTGCAAATGCGTTGACTGAACCCTTAGTGTACCTATTGGTGATGAGGACACTTAGTCCGATATTGCCACCAAGGAATTTGATGCAAATGGTAAGGCACACTATGTCATACTTCAAGCCTTGAATGATGATGATATAGATAGGGTCATACATTGCAAATCAGCCTATGAGATTTGGTCACACCTAGTGGTCACACACGAGAGAACATCACAAGTCAAGAAAGAAAAAATTAATCTCTTGCATTCCAAATATGAAAATTTCACCATGCATAATAATGACTCCATTGATGACATGGTAAAAATATTTACTAAAATAACTAATGATTTTTCTTCTTTAGATGATGTCATTGATAATGATCAAAAGGTAAGAAAGGTTATTCGCGCTCTTTCACCCTCATGGGAAGTTAAGACTACTACATTGAAGGAGTTAAATGACAAAGAAGAGATGGAGTTCATCGGTCTTATCGGCAACCTTAAGACCCATGAAATGGAGAGGAAGGCAAGAGAAGAAATGACAGCACAAAAGAAAAAGATAATCGCTTTCAAATCCACTCCCACCATCTCCGACGACGATGATGAAGAAGAAGATGATGCAGACCTCTCCCTCCTAGTGAAAAATGTAAGTAGGATGTACAACAAGGCCAAGTTCAATTATAAAAGACGTTGGCAAGGGAAGGAGGACAAGAGGATCATTTGCTTCAGTTGCCGGAAGCCGAGCCACTTGGTTGCGGATTGCCCGGAGACCAAAAGCAAACCATCAACCTCCAAGAAGCCTTATAAAAAGAAGTCTCTCAAAGCTACATGGGATTCGGAGAGTGAATCTGAAGAAGATGTGAACATGGCACATGTGTGTTTTATGGCTAATGATAACACATCTAAAGTAACATCTGAACCTTCACTTGATGATTGTGAATTAACAATGGATGAATTGGGTGAGGTTATTGAAGAGTAATCTAATAATTATAATTTTTAAAAGACATATTTAAAAATAAAAAAAGAAAATGAATCTCTTCAAAATAAATTATTATTCTTTCAAAAGAATAAGATGATTTGCCTTCCACACTCATATCTACACAAAAAGATTTTGATGTATACAAAGTTTCTTGCAAAGCAAAATTTTCTTTAATTGATAAATATGCGATTTCTATTTTGAAAACTAAAATTAACACTTTAGGTGATATTTTAAAGAAGTGTGAGTTTGATAAGATTAGATCAGAGGCCATGTTTTCAAAGAAACACACTCCAATGAAACATATTCATACTACACATGCTCATGCTCCACAAGCACACCATGCATACTCACATCATGCTAATCATGACACACACACACACACACACACTAAGCAAGCTCATGTTTCACATGCTCACCATACATATACACATTATGCATTTATATATGGTAGAGTTTATAGTTGCACTTATTGTGGCCGAAAGGGTCACACTTAGCTAAATTTTATTTTAATACTTCGAACGATCATGTTTGTGGATAAAGAACTAACTCCATAGGACCCAAGAAAATATAGATACCAAAATCAACAATTTCTTTACTTGATATAGGTACACACCAAGGCTCTAAGACGTAAGGAGCGGTGGTACATTGATAGTAGTTGCTCACGGCACATGACTTAGGATATCAATAATTTTGCAACCCTATCAATGTACCATGAAGGTGGCATCGTCACCTTTAGAGATGATTCAAAAGGCAAAATTATCGGTATCGGTAACATCAAAATTGGCTCATCTCCTTTAATTGAAAATGTTGTTTTAGTTGATGGTCTTAGGCATAATCTTTTGAGTATTAGTCAACTTTATGATAGAGATTTTAAAGTTGTTTTTTTATGATTTATCTTGCAATATTTTAGATAGAAAAACTAATGCATTTGTTCTTACCGGTTTTCATGAAAATAATGTTACGTGATTGATATGTCTAATTTACATTACAATGCTACTTGTTTAAATGCTTTTAATGAGGATTCTTGGTTATGACATAAAAGACTAGGCCATATTTCATTTGACCGTCTATCTAGAATTAACTCTAAAGAATCAGTGAAGGGTATTCCTTACTTGAAATTTGAAAAGGACCGCATTTGTGATGCGTGCCAACTTGAAAAACAAACTAAGTCCTCTTTCAAAGCGATCAAGGATATCATGACATCTAGACCTTTAGAGTTAATCCACATAGATTTGTTTGATCCAACTAAAATCAAAATTCATAGTGTTAATCATTTTATTTTTATTTTTGTGATGATTTTTCTAGATTTATATGGACTTATTGGAACACAAAGATGAAGCTTTTTCACATTTTCATATTTTTAGAAAAAGAGTTGAAAAAGAAAAAAGATTTTCTGATTTTACGCATAAGGAGTGATAGAGGTAGTGAATTCATTAATCATTCCTTTATCACTTATTGTGAAGAAAGTAGAATTAAGCATTAATTATCTTATCCTAGAACTCTACAACAAAACAGAGTCGTTGAAAAGAAGAATCACACTCTTCAAGAAATGGTTAGGACGATAATAAGTGAATACGAAGTCCCTCAATATCTATGGGTCGAGGCCATAAACGCTTCATGTTACATATTAAATAGAGTTTATTTTTGCAAAAATACTCCCAAAACTTCTTTTGAGATTTACTTTTCTAGAAAATCAAATGTTTCATATTTTAGAGTTTTTGGTTGCAAATGTTTTATTTTGAACACCAAAGATAATTTAGATAAATTTGCTGTCAAATCTTATGAAGCTATATTTGTTTGGTATTCAAATACTAGTAAGGCCTATAGTCTTCAGTAGATCTACTTTGACTATTGAAGAATTCATACATGTCAAGTTTGAGGAATCTAATACTTTTGTAAAGAATGTTGTAGAGATTGATTCCTTAGGTGAAGACATGGAGAAAATATTTTTGAAGGACTCACCTATATAAGAAGAAAAGGCAAAGGATTATAAACATTATGAATCTCAAGAAGTTGAAGTGGAGCTAACACAACCTCTTTCAAAAGATTGGAGATTCGCTACACATCATCCCAAGGATCTCATCATAGGTGATGTATTAAAAGGGGTAACTACTCGCTCCAAACTCCATGATATTTGTAGTCATTTTGCTTACATTTCACATATTGAGCCCAAAAATATCCTCAAAGCGGAGGCCGACTCATATTGGTTGCTTGCAATGCAAGAAAAGCAACAATTTGAGCACAATCAAGTTTGACACCTTATTCCTAGACCCCATGAGAGACCAACTATTGGTACTAAATGGATCTTTAGGGACAAGTTGAATGAGTCAGAAAATGTAATTAGGAATAAAGTTAGGTTAATGGACCAAGTTACACCGAAATTGAAGGTATCGATTTAGAGAAAATCTTTGCACCTGTAGCACGGCTTGAAGCCTTACGAATGACACTTGCCTTTGCTTCATTTAAAGATATTAAGCTCTTTTCAAATGGATGTCAAAAATGCATTTTTAAATGGTTTTATTAGAGATGAGGTTTATGTTGAACAACCCCTCAGGTTTGTTGATCCTATATATCCTGATTTTATTTTCAAACTTGAAAAGGTTTTATATGGTTTAAAATAAGCTCCAAGAGTTTGGTATGAAAGACTTTTAACTTTTTTTTTTTCAAATGGTCTTGTGAAAGGTAAAGTTGACACTACATTATTAACAAAGCATGTAGATAGTAATATCTTAATTGTTCAAATTTATATGGATGATATTATTTTTGGATCCACTAATAAAAAGCTTTGTAAAGATTTTAAATTATGCATCAAGAACGAGTTTGAGATATCTATGATAGGAGAGCTAAACTACTTTCTTGGACTCCAAATCAATTAAAAGAGTGATGAAATTTTCATAAATCAAGCCAAGTACACAAAAGAACTTATCAAGAGATTTGGGCTTTAAGATGCAAAGCTAAGTAACACTTTTATGGCCACTACAACAAAGTTGACAAGGATGAGTGATTAGTCTCTAATATTGCATATTTCATACCATGCTTTCACACTTATTCTTTATAAAATTCTGCTAAATAATAGTTTTCTTGTGTGTTCCTAGATTCATGGTGTGGGATGAAGAAGAAGATCAAAAATTCTATTTATTTGGTGATTTTTAGATCCTAATAGAGCCATTGACTTTGGAAGCCCATTCTGCTACTGCAGGGAGCAGAAAACAAGAAAGTAGCAGCTCATAACCTAACATCAGAGCAGCCATGACCTGCAGACTTCGGCATTGCGCGGCTGACCACAGTATGGCACCAGAAACGCGGCCATACTGTGGAGTCGTGCGTCGAGTTTTGACACACGACTTTGTATAGGGCTTGACGCATGACTCCGTACAGCTCTCCTAATGCCCTTTTGGCCTATAAATGCCCTGCGATTTTCAGAGCTCGGGAGGAGAGGTTTTTGGTGAGTTTTCTTCTCTTTAGGGTAGTTTTCTCTCTTTAATTTAGGTTAGTTATTCTTGTTCTTCCTCTTTTGTATTTTTCATTTCTTATAGATCTTGTAATAGGAAAGAAATTAGTACATAGGATGAAAGTTAGAGTGCTTGTAATGGAGGGTGACACTCTATGAAAGGTTCTCTCTTTATCTCTACTTGTTTTCATCTCTCTAACTCTTTATATGCTTAGCTAATTTTCTTCTTATGGCAACTAACTACTAACCACTAACTATGCTAACTCCTTACTTGATAATCCACATGAGTCTAATAGCATGTACTTGGCTTTGCTCTTGTAAGAGCCATTGATGGATCATGATGATGGATTCTAACACTCTAACATCTAACTCTCGAACAAGTTACCATTACTTTATTCCACGCTTACACTAGTTAGTTTTGATGGTTTAAGTGTAGCTTGCATTTGTTTGTTGAGTTTGGATGTAAAAGTGATCCATAAGCCAAGCTTTGTAAAACTCTTGAATCAAGGACTAGTGATGGCTAATGATACATATGAGATAACTATCACTAAGATGTTAGCATGTTAGTGGAGTCATTAGTAGTTAGTAGCCATGAGTTTTCTTGTATCTCTTTTTATTTTTTCTTTTTACCTTGTTTCAAAAACCCAAAATTTATAACAACTCTTTTCTATATTTCCCACTTCTTTGTTTTCACCGTATCCTTCTCATTCCATTCTTTGTTTTCTTTTCTTTTGATTCTTTAAAACGTTGAAGAAATTTTAACACACACGTGAACATACTGTGAAAGCTTCTATCGCTTTCCATCCTCATGAATTCGACCCGTTTAGCCTCTATGCTATAACGGAAGTATCAAGAAAGCCAAAGCACACACTTTTCAAAAACACTTTTTGTACACAGTTTTCCTCCGATCAAATTTTGGCGTCGTTGCCGGGGATGAAAACTGTTTAGTCTCATATTTTTGTTAACTTTTCTTCTTTGTTTTTGGTGTATAGGTCAAAATTTTCAGAAATTTAGCATCGCAGAAATCCACACTTGCTTTTGTGTGGTTGGGTAGATTATTGTATATTGCTATCTTCTGCTGCTAGTTTTTATTACCTATACACTGCAATAATTTAAGAATTAAAATACAGAAATTAGATGACTTAAAATGGTTTAGACATTTGCATCTAAGCACGTGTCAATTTCAATTCCAATATACTGTATTTTGTTCTTGTGTTGTTGTGATATTGATGGAGGTGTACATATTGCATTGCATATAGCTTAGGATAAACACTTGAGTGATTTACTCACTTCTTTGTGTTCATTCTTTTCTATATCGTACACTTGCCCGAATTGAAATTAAGGGTTTTTAACCCAATACAAGATAAGGTGAAAAAGTCATTACCCTTCCTTAGCCCAAAAATCACCTCCCCACTCACACAACCCAAGCCTAAATAAAATTTATTAGATGTTGGCCTCTAAGGACATCTTGAACTCATTTAAGAGATTGACCTAAGGGCGAATTTGACTCTTGTCAAATTAGTGTTCATGGTTGGGGATTGAAAGGTGAAATCTCGAAGAATAATGGTTTGGCATAATTAGGCCCGTTGCTCCGGCATGGATACCTCCTACTGGTCTTGCCCCTACTTGGCCAATTAACTTGTGGTCAGATTTCTATAAGGTATCCCCCGTTGATAGTCTAACCAGTTAGGAGTCGTCTACATCTAAGTCAACCCTAGCATAGGCATGTTTTCTTTTTCTTTTTCTTCATTTGTTTGTTTGTTTGTTTGTTTTTCTTTTTTGTAAATTGTGAAATGGATTTCAACAATAATTCTTTCAATCCTAACATGAATCCATATTTCACCCCGGCCTCATTTGACTTGGATAACTCCAACTCGACTATGTAAAACACGAACCAACCATATAGGCCAGACTGGGATTATCCGACTCAATATGATCCATACCCCCAATCCTATGACCAAGATTTTCAAAATAACCTCTACTCTTTACAGAGTTCATGGGGATTCACCTCTCCCGAGTTAAATTTTCAACTATCTTGTCAACAATTTTCATAATTCCCTGATTTTGATTACTATATTCCTTTTCCTGAACCACCCTCTGAAGAAAAATACGATTTGGAAAGGAGTATGAAAGCCATGCTTGAGTCCCAATAACAAATTCAAAATTTGCTCAATTCACAATCCTTCCCACATCAAACTCCATATATTTCTTTTCTAGAATATCCAATTGAAGAAAAATCTGAGCTAGAAAAGAGTTTGGAAGCCTTTTGTGAAACAGCACAACAATTTTAAAATATATTGAACTCATCAGCTCAACCAAATTTTCAAGAGTCATACTCATCTTTTTCAATTGCACCGATTTAAAATGAACAACCATCTATCCTGAAAATGAACATAGAACTCTTGCATGAGTCCAAGCAACAATCGCAAAATATGATGGACTCACGACTTTACCATAATTTTCAAAACCAACTTTCATACTCACCTTTTTAAGAAGAACCAATTGTAAAGAGTATGGAAGACAAAATTCAGACTCAAAATTCTGTTACCCGACCTATCAGTAGGTTAGACTCAATAATGAGTAAATTGATCAATGAGAATGAGAAAAGTCTTTCTTATCAACTTTTGATCAATTCTTATATCCCTAACTCTATCGATTGGACCCAAGAATCATGTTATTTGGAAACCAAGATTCAATTTCAGCCTGCACATGTGAACTTGACCAAACTCCAAGTTTTGACAGTCGCATTGACATTCTGGCAAGTTATCCCTTTTCTAAAATTGAAATTGAACATGAATGTGATCCCGAACATCATTTGGTGATTTCATTTCACTTTTTGATTTAATAATGACTCTGGTATCTTTACCAAATTTTTTTTCATATTCCGGAGTCAACATTAAATTCTGTACCAGTTCACCGTGAAATTGAATCACCAATATCTTATGATCACACTTTATCGATAGGGAAAGTGTGTGAATTTCAATTCTTTAGTTTAGACCCCATTTTTGAATCAAATTTGACTCCCCCTTTTGAATTTCGACTTGATTTGAGTCAAATTCTCGAGTCGATATCGGTTTTTATTCCTGTCCATTTGAGTCCAAATCAATCATCTCCTAAAATCATACTTCATTGTTGGACAAAGGTGTTGAACAAAATAACTCAAGAATTATTTTTGAAAATTAGAAATTGAGTAGGGTTAATTTTTAAAATAAGACCATTCATTTCATCATTCTTTTTATAGGTTATATTCGAAAGGTTACTGGTGGGTTCCTGCGAATTCTATAATATATGATAAGGGCCGCATTTCGTGGGCCAATCAGACCACCACAAGGGCCACCACCCTGAGGTATTTTTTTCTTTCCTATTTTGTTTCATGCATATACACATTCACGTTGCATTGAAGATAATGCATGAGATAAGTGTGGGGGAGAATTTACTAACATAGTTAGTTTTAAATTTTCTTTCTTTTACACTTCTTTTCAAAAGAATTTTAAAATTTTCTTTTGTATAAGAACTATTTTCTTTTCTTTTTACAAAACTTTTTAAAATAAGAGAAATAGTTTTGATTTATTTCTAAGAAAATTAAAATTATCTTAGGAATTAGGAAGACCTAAAATTATGAATTCTTAAACTGAGTCAAAATAATAGATCTTATTTAAATTTTAGGATGAGGAAGTAAGATTGAAAAGATAATTTGATCTTAAATTTTTTGTCATAGATATACGCACTTCACACTTACACAATTTTTTGGGATTGAAACAAAGACTAAAAATGCCTTAAAAATATAGATATATAAAAATGATGATAATAAAACAACTTATTGAAGCTGGATAGTTATGCTTCAGGAAGCATGATTATTCATGCCTAAAACCATCTGGTACCCTAAAACTATCTGGTTTGGGAGTAACCGGTTAAAGGCTCACTACCCGGGTAAGCTAGAAAGCCTAAGAAAACTAAGGGAAGAAAAAAGAATTTTTTTTGATATAAATAAATGGCATGAAAGTTAGAGTCGATATCCTAAAAATCTTCACAATTCACAAAGTGCATATTTTTTCAAGAGTTTTATGAAAGATCAAAGAATTGATTCAATTTTAAATTCTTATATTTAATTTATAACAAGATTTTGCATTTAGATTTAGTTTAAGGAAGAATAATTTCTTGTTAACCTATGACCTTGGATCGCTTAAATTTTCTGCAAAAATACTTCAACACTTTTCTCTCTTTCAAAATGTGTTTTTTTAAAATACAAACATTTGATTTCTTTCTTTATGGATTTTGTGGGTGTAATTCGCTGAAAACCCTCAGGAAATAAAACTCCTCCTCTAGGAAAAACTTAGAGGTTTAACGGCTTATTGCACATGCTCAGTGCAATTGCGTCACCTGTTAAAGTGGTAATAATTTCTTTAGTTTTTCTGTTTTGCTCAGGACGAGCAAAAGATAAGTGTGGGGGTGTGATTAGTCTCCAATATTGCATATTTAATACCCCACTTTTACACTTATTCTTTATAAAATTCTGCTACACAATGATTTTCTTGTGTGTTCCTAGGTTCATGGTGTGGGATGAAGAAGAAGATCAAAAATCTCATTTATTTAGTGATTTTTAGATCCTATAGAGCCATTGAATTTGGAAGCCCATTCTGCTGCTGCAGGGAGCAGAAACAAAGAAGTAACAGCCCATATCCTGACATCAGAGCAGCCATGACCTGTAAACTTTGGCACTGCGCGCTTGGCCATACTGTGGAGTCGTGTGTCGAGTTTCGATGCACGACTCCATATAGCTCCCTTGATGCCCCTTTTTGGCCTATAAATACCCTGGGATTTTCAGAGCTCGGGGAGGAGAGATTTTTGCTGTGGTTTTCTTCTCTTTAGGGTACTTTTCTTCTTTAGTTTAGGTTAATTGTTCTTCTTCTTCCTCTTTTGTATTTTTCATTTCTTGTAGATCTTGAAATAAGGATGAGAGTGGTACATAGGATGAAAGTTAGAATGCTTGTAATGAAGGGTGACACTCTATGAAAGGTCCTCTCTTTATCTCACTTATTTTCATCTCTCTAACTCTTTACATACTTAGTTAATTTTCTTCTTATGACAACTAACTACTAACCACTAACTATGCTAACTCCTTACGTGATAATTCACATGAATCTAATAGTCTCTACTTGACCTTGCTCTTGCAAGAGTCATCGATGGCTCTTGATGATAAATTCTAACACTCTAATATCTAACTCTCTACCATTACTTTATTCCATGCTTACTCTAGTTAGTTTTGATAGTTTAAGTGTAACTTGTATTTTTTTTTTTTTGAGTTTGGATGTAAAAGTGATCTTATGAGCCATGCTTTGTGAAGCTTTTGAACCAAGGATTAGTAATGGTCAATGATACATGTGAGGCAACTATCACTAAAAGGTTAGCATGTTAGTGGAGTCATTAGTCGTTAGTAGCCATGAATTTTCTTGTATCTCTTTTTATCTTTTCTTTTTATCTTGTTTCAAAAACCCAAAATTCAAACAACTCTTTTCTTTATTTCCCACTTCTTTATTTTCACCGTATCCTTCTCTTTCCATTCTTTATTTGCCTATGTGCTAGATTCCAATCTTGTCCTAAAGAGTCCAATTTGATTGTGGCAATACACATTATTAGATATTTTAAGGGTACTATTGGAATGAGCTTGTGGTATCCGAAAACTGGATAATTTTTCATGATGAGTTATTCGGATGCTGACTATATCGGTTGTAGAGTGGATATGAAGAGCACTAGTGGTACTTGTCAATTTCTAGGAAATTACCTTGTTTCGTGGTCTTTCAAGAAACAAAATTTCGTTGCCCTCTTAACCGTCGAGGCGGAGTATGTTGTGGCCGGGCCTTGTTGTGCAAAAGTATTTTGGATGAAACATACTCTTCTTGACTATGATTTGCATTATGATCATATTAAAATATTTTGTGATAGATTATTAATATGACCAAGAATGCAAATCAATATAGTAAGACCAAGCACATAGATATTCGATATCACTTTCTTAGAGATCACTATGAGAAATGAGATATTGAAATTGATTATGTTTCTACTGATTTTCAACTTGAGGACATTTTTAATAAACCACTAGATTATAATAGATTTTCATTCATTTGTGGTGAGTTAAATGTTTGCACTGTAGATTCATGAGTTTTGAAATTGTTTCATATGTATTTCATATGGTTTCATGAACCTTTAAATTCAAATTAGTATCTCTTTTCAATTGGTATCTTTTCCCTTTTTGATGCATGACAAAAAGAGAGAGAGACATTTGAGTTATAGATTTATGATAATGTTTTTGACTTTTAATAATTGAGATTTGAGTTTCCTTTTTTGGTATTTCATGAACTTTATGTATATCCATTTTCATTATCATACATATATGCAATGCCATAATTCATTCATTGCATATTGTTTTTGGAGGAAGGAGGAATGGAAGGATGGTAGGCTATTTATACATATTATTCTAAATTGGTATCTTCTTTATGTATGTATACTTGTGTGACTTGCTTATATTGATAAATCTATTTAAAGTCATAATATTTTCTTATACTCGATAGATAACATAACTTGGGGAAGCTTTTTCAAGCTCTTTCCTATCTTTTATTTTAAATAACTCATATGTTTTGTTATCATTAAAAAGGGGGAGATTGTTGGCCCAAGGTTACAATCACCGGTTTATGATTTTGATGATAACAAAACGTATGTGATTTTTTAGTGCTAATCAAATTCAAGTGTTTAAGTATGTTTCAGGGTTCTACAAGTTTCAAAGAGTTTTCTTCCTCTAAAGGAAGGTGTTGAAGACTAAAGGGTATTCAAGTACAGGAATGAAGCTCAAAACACTCGATGTTGCTATTGGAGAAGCCCGCTTAAAGACACTTGTAGTCATCTAGAGCCTTATAAGAAAATAGTTTGTTAAAGTATAGAATATAGATTTGATGTTCAAGAAGTTACACACACAAAAATACATGATTTCGGAAATACAAGTTTTGATAGTATTGGTATTTTGCATGTTCGATTTTGATACCTGTCTCATAATTTTTTTCAAAATTTTATATCAAGTTTAGAACATGTATTTCATTGCCTATACATTACTATATCACTTTTAACTAATACAAAAATACTTTGAAAATTATTTGAACTTCAGAAATATTCAAAAAATGTATTTCAGGCTAAGTCGATCGACTGTGCGGTCGACCGGAGCCTATATCAGGCCAAAATAGTCGACCGCACAGTCGACCGAGCTTATGGCTAAGGGGGTGTGCATGTTTGTGCACGTTATCGGCCGACCAACCGATCGGCCGCTAACCCCTTACAGTCGACCGGGGGTCGACCGACTGGCTAAGTTTAACTCTCTGTTTGGGCCGATCGACCGATCGATCAACCGACCCTATGAATCTTCCCTTTTAAACAGTTGTTTGGTCGAACGGTCGGTCGACCAGAGCCAACGGTTCTATTTTAATTTTGAATTGTCGGTCGACCAACAAGCTACCAAAGCTACAGAAACAGATAGTTTTTGAAATCTATTTTATTTTTTGTGTATTCCAACAGGCATTTTTGGTTTCTGTGGATCAAATCACACCCAAATGACCTGGTATGCTTAACTAATAGTATTTATCTATTGCATATATATATATAAGTCATTGGGTCTGGTTTTAAAAACACAAGTTTACAAGTTTTCATAAAAACTCAAGTTTGTTTCACAAGAGAAAAGTTTTTCTAGCTTCCAATCTTCAAGTTCATTTTCTTCAAAGGTATTTTCAGTTGATTTTAAAGCTCTTAAATTCTTTCTAACTGAATTTCATTTCTTATTATACTCTATAGGAAGGTGTAAGAGAGAGTGTTTATGGTCTTGAGTGATCACCAAGAGTTTTGTAACCTCAATTGGCTTTATGCTACCTCTTCTGTAGAGGATTGAGTGGTGGAGTTATGTACTCCGGTCTTGTATAGACCAATTTGTAATTCCTTGTTGTATGCTCCCTTTGTGGAAGATTTTTTTTAGTGGATAGTGAAATTTTTCATAGTGATGAAGGCAGGACGTAGAGTAGTGGCTCGGACTTCGAAACAAATTCTTTGTATTTACGATTGCTTGTGTCTTGCTCTCTCTTGCTTTTCATAATTCATACTTGTGTGGTTGTTCTTCTTGCATACTATTATTACTTTCATTTCATGATTTTCATTATCGGTCTTTACTCATCTCAACAAGGAGGCAATTGAGCACCTTAACTTATAATCTAGAGAATTTTAAGAGGAGAAGTTCTAGAACCCTTCACGGGAAATTTGGCTTCATTCTTGTTTTGAGTGACCGATTTGCATCATTCATCAAAGTAGTTTTTAAACTTGTATTTGATTAGCGAAAACACCTATTCACCCCCTCTAGGTGTATTTCAATTTAGAGGAGATAAGGGGAGCATTAACTCCCCCCATCTTCAGACACTTCCCCTGATCTTTTTTTGGCTATAAATAATGCATTCTCTGGAGTTTAACAGGACGGAAACAAGATCTAAATTTGTTATTCTGAAGGCTAGGATTTATGTTAGATAGTTGCAATATGTTTGTAATTTCTTTTGTTCTAGTCTAGTCCAGTCCAGCCATAAGTGAGAGAGAGAGAAAGGGTGATCGTAATTCAACGTTGAAGTGACATCAATAAACATTCAGGACCTCTCTTCTTCTTCAACTCTCTGGTATATTACATTTAAATTATATGTGTTATTTTACATCGATTATAAGTAACTAAATATTTTTTCTGGGCTCACTAATCAATCTCCTCTACTCCTCGTTTCTCGATCAGTTTTTATGAAAGCAACCCACTTGAATCATAAGAATGCCTGAGTCAAGCTTTGTTCTTGAAGGCACATGAGGATGGCCTTGAACTTTAAACATTTGTTTAAAAATACAACTATTTCAAAATCATTTTTATTCCATTCTTGCTCCTTCGCTTGATGGTTTCACATTCTATTTTCAAACATTCTGTTCAAGAAAAAGTTTTAAGCTTTAAAATAAAACCATTTCGTTTGTTTTACTTGAACATTCAAAGAAAACTTTGTGTTTTGCCTATGATCAAAGTGAGGCATTAAAATTGCCTTGAGAAAAGTAAGTAGTTGAGTAGAAGATTAGTGACCACATCCTTTTCATTAATAAAAACACAACTAAACCACTCTCAAAGTCTTCTTAAAAATTATCTTTTTCAAAATCTCTTCTAAGTTTTTAATTTTTCTTTGAATCACTTCTCTACTCTCCTTTTTTTCTTCAAAAAAACATAAACATTAAAACTTGTTTTTCCTAAAAACACCAAAATGCTTACATCGCATCTCTTCTCATGGACACGACCCGTTAGCTCTAAGCTACATAATAAATTAATTTTTGAATCAGTTTTTGGGGTCGTTGCCGGGGAGGGTATGGTGATTTTTGTTATTTAACAAGTTTTGTATTCTGTTTCAGGATTAAGGAGATCATTTAGAGATATCTAGCATTGCAGAAAAAGACTTACTGTTCTGTGCCCCTGCTCTAGAAAGTAGGAAACAGAACTTCAAGATTTTGCCGCAGAAAAGCAGATATTACCGCGCAAACGCGGCAGTATTTTTAGACTACTAAAAAAAATCTGTTTTGCAGGGTATATTGCTTCGCAAAATACATCTTTTGCAATTGTTTGTTTTGCTATTTGATTATCTTACAATCCTATTTTTAATTCAACAGTAATCGGTTGATTGAAATTGCCTAAAAAATATTTAGACTTGCATTCGTAGGCATTGTCTAATTACGTTTCTATTTTAATTACTGTTGAAGGAAACTGGAGACCAGACACATTTGCATAACATATAACTGAGGAAATATTCTTAGGTGATTACTTACTTTTTTGAGTGTTACTTTTCTATATCTTGCACACTTGCACTAAATCATCTTAAGGGAAAAAACAAAAGGTAAGATAAGGTGGGGGAGTTATTACCCTTTCTTGGCCCACAAACAATCTCCAAGTACGCACAACCCAAGCTTATCTTAAAAACTGATAGAAGTTGGCCTTAGGGACATCTCAAACTCACTAGGATTGACCTAAAGGGAAAGTTCTTAGAAGTTGACTCTTGCCAAATCGGTGTCAAAGGTCAGGGACTGAGAGATGAAACCTCGAAAGCTGGTGGTTTGGCTTAATTATGCCCGTCGCTTTTGGCTTGGATACCTACCAACCTTGCCCCGATCTGACATTAACTTGTAGTCAGGTTCTGTATTATACCTCCTGTGGATAATCAACAGTTAAGAGTCGTCTAGGTCAAGATTTATCTTAGAATAGGCTTGGTTGCTTTTTTTTCTTTTTGACTTTTGGTGAACTTGTTTGTGGTAGTATTTGTATATACAAGTGTGATCGAGAGACCCAAATAAATCTAGGTTGACTAGAAGCACTTTACCACCCAAGTTAGAAATCAAACCAAATTCGGTTATGACTCAACCGACATCTTTACAGGATAGGTTCTACCCCATTAGAACCTCACTTTCATATTGCATTCAACTTTCATCAATTGGTGACAATAATTTTAAGCTTAAGCTTCAGTTCATCAGCACACTCTCTAAGTTTCATGGTGTAGAGTCTGAAGATGCATATTTTTTTCATAAGAAAATTTGAGGAAGTATACTTAATGATGAAAATCTCACGCCTTGTAGACGATGCTATTAGGTAGAGATTCATCCCATTTTCTCTTAAGGACTTAGCCAAGAGATGGCTATACAGCTTAGCGGCCGGTTCTATCATATCGTGGGATGATTTCATCAAGGTCTTCTTGAAGAAATTCTACCTAATTCATATGACCGCTCTTATTATGAAGAACATCATGAAGTTCAAGTAAGAATCTAGTGAACCGTTTTGGAGGTACTTTGAACGCTTCAAAGACCTCCTTATCCAATGTCCTCATTATAGCATAGAGAAGTGGCGATAATGCTAAATTTTCTATGATGATTTAGACTACCCAACCAAGACATGCTAAATTTTCAGGTCTGGGCAGATTTTTGCCTTTTAAAACCCTAGATCCCCTTTTTATTTCTCATTCTTTCTTCCTTTAACCGACTTCCACTCTTCTTCTTCCATATTTTCTTTCTCTCTCCCTATCTCTCTCAAATCCTTTCTATTCCTCAATCCAATCCTAAATTCCTCTCGGATCTTGCTTCTGTACTCCAGAATCTTCAATTTCAAGCCAGAGTCGCGTTCCAACTCGAGCGCGGACTTTAGACAACTCCGCGTTCTAACTCAAACATGAACCTCAATCAGCTCCATGTCTCAACTCAAACGCGAGCTTGTGAGCTCCGCATTTCAACAACAGAAAAAAAAAACCCGTGAGGGTCGCGTTTCTGTTGTAACTGACCCATTGCTAGGTCAATTAACACTCATGTAATATGGAGAGTTAATCCCCATTATGGAGGGATTATAGGCGATAATTTTATCTTTGAATACCCCTATAAATAGCTATGAAAGCTATTAAACTAGGGGAGGGTTTTTGAAGGAGCAAAGAATAGCGACAAAGTTCAGAGACTTTGAGCATTCAAAAGAGAGAGAAAGAAACTTCTTCAAAAGAGAACTCCAACACTTGCTGTATCCAAATGAAGTTATTTTGCATTCGTAAAACGGTCCAAGAGAAGCTTGTCGATGGAGAAAAGATCCACTCTCCATCGCCACACGAAGAACTCAACTTTAAACAAAGGGGGGATTCAAATATCTTCCATTCTTTTGTAATCAAATTGTATCCGCTATAATTTCCTTTGCAATTAATAAGAATTTTACTTCGCATTTTCCCGATGGAACACCCTCAAAGAAATACTCCTAATTATTCACAAATTTTCCAGTAATGCTCTGAAAATCTTTTCATTTTCGAGCAATGAAGCTGTCGGCCCTCTTTTCTTAAAGGTAAATTCTATTTATCTTTGCAAAGTTTTCCTCTTGTAATTTATGGTTTAAATTTTTTAGATATTTTAATCTAAAATTAAGATAGATTAAAAAAAGTAAGTTATAGGTTGGAGATGTGTGGAAATTAAATTATACTTATCATGCTACTTGTTCTTGTAATTTTTGTTTAAGATATATAAATCTAAAGTTAAGAACAGAGAAAATAAAAAAAAAATGAAACTTTCACTCAAAAAATTAAATAAAATTGAAATACGGACACGACGCATCGATCCCCAACCCTCTCACATGCTAAGCAAGCACTCTACCGTCTAAACTACACCACCTTCTGATCATTTGAGCTAAGTTAGCTACTCATTTGAGTAAATCTAACATAAGCCATCCAAAAAAACTCTATATCCGACCACAGATCTTGTTCTTTTCTATATCCAAGAACAAATCTCAGCCATTGAGTCTACCTATGTCTCATATTTACCAATCGCTCTCCTTTTGCTCGTGAACGGTTCAACGGTAGCCTCTCCATCATTTGAAACAGATCCTGTGCCCCGTGAAGGTTGTCGATATCCAATCCCTTTTTCTCCCTCCCTCAGAGGCCCAAAGTTGAGTTTTGGAATTGATTTTAGAAATTAATGAAAATTGAACAAAGATGGAAGAATACGATTAAATTTAGATTTTTTTTTTTAGAAAATTTAATACTTTGAGTAGGTAACTTCTAGAAATTTTTAATTTTTTTCCCTCAAAATTTAAAACTTTTAGAATACATGAAAAAGTAAAGCGCCAAAAGAAGAATAGTGAACCCTTAAAATCTTAAGGTGTTAATGTGAACCACATCGAAAGTCTCAACAAGCCCTCAAAGAAATACTTCTAATTATTCACAAATTTTCCAGTAATGATCTAAAAATCTTTTCGTTTTCGAGCAATGATAAGCTGTCGGTCATCTTTTCTTAAAGTTAAATTATATTTATCTTTGCAAATTTTTCCTCTTGTAATTTATGTTTTAATTTTTCGGATATTTTAATCTAAAATTAAGATAGATAAAAAAAAAATGTAAGTTATGAATTAGAGATGCGTAAAGTTAAATTATATTTATCCTGCTACAAAGAAAAAATTAAATAAAATGGAGATGCGGGGTATCGGTCCCCGTACCTCTCGCATGCTAAGCGAGCGCTCTACCATCTGAGCTACATCCCCCATTTGTTTTTAAAAAAGTTTGTCATATTAAATGTGATTTGTTTCCCCACAGATTCGTTACCGCTTTACGTATAAATATTTCTCCTCTCTTTTTCCTTCACTGCGGAAGAAAAATTATGGTAAGCCTCTGAAAGATTTCCGTTCAAGATGCAACTTATTATTAGTTATCTAATAAATTTCCTAAGTCTCTTCGTTTGATCTAACGTTCCAAAAATTTGTAGATCTTGGCTGGTTGGGTTCCCAATTTGAATGCCCATCTCTTAGAATTGGCAAAATTATTATTTAGTTGCTTACTGCTGTGTTAAAATGCTTTCGTTTTGGGTCCTAATCTTGTATTGTTTGAATCTCTCGCAATTTGCAGGCCAACACTCAGCGATTGTATCTAACATGCATCCGCAACACCCTTGAGGCTGCAATGTGCTTACAGGTACATACCTAGCTGTTTCTTTTCTTTTTTTTTTTTTTCTTTTGAGTACCCATTGTTTTTGGAAAGTAGTTTTCAATTATAATTTCAATTTAAACTTATGATAGGTTAAAGCCACCACCAATCTATATGAGCATTCATTGTGACCCAGTGAACACTGAGCAGGAATCTTAGCCCTAGTTCTTGATTACTGCTTCTGTCAAACCTTTAGCCCCAAATTGGTTTCTTGTAATGATCTCATACCATTCATTGAGATCAATGACAATGGGGCAAGGAATTTTATGCTTTACCAGACAAGCTATCAAGAGAATGGCCAAATTGGTTTTCTTGTTGCAAGTGGAGGGTGAAATGGACAAAGAAAGGGGATTGTATGAATTGGGGTTTTGGGGTTCCTTATTAGAAAATTGGATATGGAGTTTTGGTTGAAACTTTGTGAAATGCGAAAGGATATGATTAAAATGAATGGGCATGCAAGTGTGAAATAGTTCCAAAGCCGGTGAGGCTTTGGGCCTGTTTGGCTACAAAAAAGAGGCAGAAGTCACTGAATTTCCATCCAAAATACTAATGCACTTCTGAGAATATTTCTGGTATTTGTTTGCACAGATAATTTTGGAGTTTCTGTAGTACTTCTAAGACTTCTCATGTTTACTTATGTATTGTAAGTGAAGATTTAGCAGTCCTTAAAGAAATTTCGTGAATTTTTGGTGATAACAAGAAATAACTAAGTTTTTACTCTCTTTTGTTAGTTGTTAGTGTCACCCCACGTGGCACTTATCATGTAGGATGCACAAACACTTCTGACCCCTTTTTGGAGCAAAACAAACAACAAAAGAGCTCAAAGAAAAGTCATTTGGCTCTTTCGGATTATTTTAGCATAAACAATTGGTCCCTCAGTGGAACAATATTACTGGAGAGGAGGCTTTATGGTGAGGCATGAGATTTTCTTGATTAGGAAGAATTCGCTAGGGATAGGAGATTCTTTCGGCATATCAGTTCTCCATGGCTTCATAAGGAATTTCTCTACAGATAAAGAGGGGTGACAAATAGCTCTTATTTGTGGAAAGAACCAATCTGTAAGTGCGATGATAGATAAGTTTTTGCCTTATTTCATTTTTACTATGTTTTGATTGTGACGTAAAGGACCTCAAAATCTAAAGGTGAAAACTATTGATAGTTTTTTAATAAACCTCTGGATTCTTGAATTTTTTTGGAACATTCTTTGTAGAAAGAAGGTTTGGGACTGTTTGGTGTGATTTTGGATTCATCATGCTGGGGACCATCACAGGTTTAGGCTTTCAACGAGAGTCAGCAAAAAGTGCCCCTTTTACGTTGTGGAGAGATTTCATGCCTTAGTATATTAGATTTTGGCTTAGTGTTCTCAGTAGCAAGTGATCTAGGTTCCTCGAATGATGTTGTAGAGAAGGGATGCAAAAATTTCTCATATGCAAGTTTAGTTTCCCACATGCTAAAGCTGTTGCGAGAAACATGACAAAAATGTTTTCTGCAAGGTTTTGTCTTATTTTTTGTAAGTGGTTGATTTCTTTTAAAAATAATACTGATATTAAAACTTTATTAGCTTTGTTCTATTTTATTCTCTTGCATGCATATGGGATAAGGGGAACATGGTTTTAACCGCTAAGTGTGGGCAATCTCTTACTTCTGGTGAAGACCAGAGCAAAGATTAAATATTGAATTATCCACATTTTAGAGTGAGAGGGAAGGAAGTGATTGGGATCTGCTTCTTGAATTATTTTATAGTAGTAACATATATAAGATATCAACCAGGTCAACTATTTGACAATGCAATGTTTGGTTGATGTTGGCTGAAAGGATTAGAGGATATCAATGTTCATCTATTTGTGTATGGATCATTTCGTCTAGGTACCTAATGTTTTCCTTGGAATTTGACATGTGACGGACAATACTTGCCGGGGTATGTGGTTTTGAAGTTTAGGTGTGAGGACACGAAAAAATAGCTTTTGGAATACTATTGGTCTATGTAGCATGAACACTCTTATCATTAAGCTGTGTTGTGTCCGACACGCGTGTCAGACACATATGCCATTTGAAGGTATAAAGTGGCGCAGTCTAGGTATTTTGTCAGTGGAAAACAAAAAAAGGCTTAAAAGAATTTTTCCTATATCCATTTTGGTGATATATCATGGAGGTAATTACAATTGGGTTTATCAGAATATTAAAGGAAAAGATCTGAGAGAGTGATGAGTTCTTTCTCTATATTCTTATTTATAGGCAAATACAACAATTCATAATATTTGGATGACTCCTAATACATAAATAAATAGGACTCCTAATAAATAAAGCAATCTAACTCCTAATTAGGTAACTATAAGACTCTTAATATATAAAGCAACATGACTTACAACTAATCTAATTAAAGAGTAACACTCTCCCTCAAGTTAGAGCATATATAAAATCATGTCCAACTTGTTATAAAGCCTAGAGAGATTTCCTAAATAAAATTTTTCTAAACAAAATAAAAAATTGATAAATAAATAAATACTTAATTGCTAATATGATGCCACACCGCTGAATCATTAATGTCGATGAATGATGTCGAAGAAGTTACCAATCAAAACAGTTATGCATAAAGGCTGCATGAAAAATCTCCTTGAATATAGTTCGAATTTTAGAATTTCTCAAACAAATTAAAGATTAAGGTTCTGGGAGATCGTCAAACTCGATAGAAGGAGGTTTTTAGAGATTCTCAAACTCAGCAGTAAAACAAGTTCTGAGAGATTCTCAAACTCAATAGTAAAGGAGGTATTGAGAGATTCTCAAACTTAATCGAATAAATACCAAGAAAATACACACAGACTTCACTCATAAAATATTTCTTCCCCTTGACTTTGGCAATAGTAATCGATGAAGAAACTTACAGCATCAGTATAAGTAGTTAGCAACACCATCAAATGAGTTAATAGCAACAACAAGAATAAGTAGCAGGAACAAGAAGCCAAAGCAAAGGAAGATGAAGCCTCAACGCCGCAATTGGCAACAACAGAGGAAGATAAAGGCAGAAAAGTGGCCCGACGCTAGGCACGTGCTACATGAGCGCGACCCAATGCAAGCTTGAGTATTGCGTGAAAACAATGATCGGCGGAAAAATTTGAGAGGCTCTTGAAGAAGAAAGTGTGAATCGTGTATCTTATTAATGAGGGCAATGCCCGAATCAGGGTTTGAAAAATCAGCTGTTCATTCCGGTTCCGACTCGGCCGAGTCCGAATCGGAACGACCTTCGCCGTTCTGATTCCGTTTCACGAGTCAAAGGGCTTCGCTATTTTCAGACTCCTCGGGCGAAATTCTGAGTTGACTCGGTTAATATGGCCCCATGGACTCGGATTGACACGGTCGATATGGCCGATTCAACTCCGATTTTTTGTCTAGTCAACTCTAAAATCACCCGAGTAAAAAAAGTAGCAGTATCATCAGACTTACCTCGTCGCTGCCAGTCGCCCACCTCCAGGCCGCCACTGTTCACCCGCCTCCAGAGCGAGAGAGGGGAAAGAGAGATCAGAGGGGGAGAGGGGGGAGAGAGAGATCGCCGGGGGAGAGGGGGAGAGAGAGATCGGCGGGAGAGTTGGAGAGAGATTGGAGGGGGGAGGGGGGAGAGAGATCGGCGGGAAAGAGGGGGAGAGAGTCGTAGGGGGAGAGGGGGAAAGAGAGAAAGATCGATAGGGGAGGGGGAGAGAGAGATCGGCGAGAAGAGGGAGGAGAGAGATCGACGGGGGAGAGTGGGAGAGAGGAGAGAGAGGGAGAGATTCTGATCTCTCTCCCTTTTTGTGTTATATATATATATTTTTAATCTTTTTAGTGTTCTCATATTTACCCTCAAACCCCTATTTTTTAAATTTACCCCTGAATCATCATATTTCCCAAATTATCTCTCAAAATAAATTTATTTTTAACATGTGATACATTAAAATTAATCTCTACATTTTTTTTAAGATTTATCGTGATTTTTTCAGAATCATTTTAGCTTTATTTGTAGCGTTTTACGCGTATTGCCCGAGTTCGTTCTATGACATTGAGTCGTCTTTGGAACGATGCCCGCCGAGTCGGCGGTCGAGATCGCGACTTTGAATCATGGCCCGAATATATAGCCATTACAATTACATGATAAGAAAACTTTTACTCCTAATACAAATAATATTATATAATCCTAATCCTAATAATTAGTATTATACAGCCCTAATTCTAATACTACTCTTTAACACCCCCTAACAAACACACGATGGAGGGAAAATCGTGAGTTTGAATAAAACAAAAAGAAAATAAAGAAAACTGAAAAATATCCGCTTAAAAGTCTGGAAGTTGATATCAATCACATATGATGCTCTTCAAAGACTAATGAATAAAACTTGTAAAATTTTGAACACCCCCTCGGAAACTCATGACAGATGAAGCATCGAGAGTTTGGAAAAGTGTGGACTACGAGAAGGATATGTCAAACGAAAGAGAGTATCTTCTAAAGAAGGAGAAAGGGATCGATGACAGAGCACTTTACTAAGTCTCTTTCACATGACAAGGACCACTTGAGTCTATCATAAATCTCTCTATAATAGTTAGGGCATACGCCAAAAATCCGTGGTCTCTTTCGCTTTAAGTAAGGTGGACATTAAACTTGTAAGTCTCTTTATAATAGTCAAGACGAACTCCAAAAGAAAAAACTATGGTGTTTCTTTAGCTTAAGCGAGGCGGTCATTGACATAATGCAGAATTCGTCGATGAAAAAAGATCACAGTTAGGGCAGAGGAGATAAATGGATTAAGAGAGATCCTCAAACTTAATAGAAGAGAAGTCTTGAGAGATCCTCAGACTCAGTAAAAGTGGAGATTTTGAAGAGAGCGACAACTATACCATGAAACCAGAATTCGATGATGATTAAAGAATTTTGACAAAGTGGAAGCACAATGTTGCCCCGTGCTCACGTGCTACATGAGCACAGTCCAACGCAAGTTCAAGGACGACGTAGGGATGATGATTAGAAGAAATTTTTTGATAGGCTCTGATAACATGTTAGAATTTTATAGGAAATAATTTGAGAGAGATAACAAGTCCTCTCTCTATATTTTTATTTATAGGTAAATATAATTAAAACTCATAATATGAGTAGGACTCCTAATACATAAAGAAATATGATTCTTGATTAGGTAACTACATGACTCTTAAATGCATAAAGCAATATGCCTGCTAATTAGGTAACTATAAGACTCCTAATACATAAAGCAATATGAATCCTAATAAGGCAAGTAATCTAATCAAAGAATTTAAGAGGGTTTATGTTCTTAGGTGATTTGAATAGTGATAGATGCCTCTATTTTTCTAATACTATAAATGTTAAGTGCACAATACGTTGTTAGCCCACAACTCAATAGACTAAGCTTTTGAGTAAAGCGGTTTCGTGGCACTGCATTAGAGCACCAGATTTCAAGAGGTTCTGGATTGAAATATCATCATTGTCAAATTTAAAATATATTAATTATCTCCCATTTATTTTGCCTTTCCAAGCGAAGTTTGAAACAGAACACCGGGAGTGTTAAGTGAACAATTAGCTTGATATTCATTGTTACCCTACAATTCATTAGAGCCCTGATGGCTACAACTGATCCTCTGGATCGATACAGATTGTGGATTGTACTTTATCTTTTGTATCCTTTTAGATCAGGCTTTAGACTGCATAATACTGAATTTCCATTTGATTCACTGTTTTATAGATCTCATTTGATCTTAGTTAATGTTAACTAATGTCCTACTAACCTGTTTTAAAAGCTAAGCATTTTGAAAATAATTATGGACCAAAGTGGGTTGTTTAATCGCGACAAAAACTGAATTTGTGTAACTTGGTTATTTTGCAGAATTTCCCTTGCCAAGAAGTTGAAAGATACAACAAGCCAGAGGTTGAACTGAAGTAAGTTTTAGTTGTGTTGTGTTTCTGCAGGGTTGTCTATTCTTTTATTGCAACACTTGCCATTTCTGTACCTCTATTTCTCCCGTGATTTACGTTTCACATATAATATGTTAAACGTTTAAATTGTATATAAATTTTTTGCTATGTATGGTAGAGCAGTGAAAATGTTCTTAGCGCTCTTCCGAATTCAGAGTTTTAACTTTTTTGCTTCTCTTTCTTGTCCCTGATTGCAATGTTCAGAAATGTATGTTGCATCTCTTTTGTTGTCACTGGTTGTAATGTTCTGAAACATTTGAAATCTCAAATGATCCGTAGTCAACATTCTACATAATTTTGTTGGGTCAAAAAAGGGATTCTTTCATTTCCTTCTTCTGTATATCTGTTGGGAGGAAGGGTGTGGATGAGCATCTGATGCTGTTCTTATCTGCAGTAGAATACTGATATAGTTGCTTGATGATGGAGGCTACTAGGTTATATATGACGGAAGAGGAGAGGAGGGAGGATGGACGATATTTAGTTTAGACTCCACCATAAAGTGGATTTTGGTACGGTTTGGGTTCATGTTCTTCATGTACCAGGCTTTCTGAGTTATCCAAATGCATGATTGCTTCAGTGTAAGCATGGTAGTTGTTTGGGAGAATGGAGCCACCATTCACTTGCTATGATTATTCCTTTTAATTTATCTATTTTTATTTGCATTTATCTTTAAATTTTTATATCTTTTAATTTCTTGCAGGACCAGCCCAGAGCTTTTGTTGAATCCGGTAAGATTTTTCTTGTAGCCCATAAACACACCATTTTGTAGAGTCATATTCTTAGCATTCTTGAAGTTTATTCTCTACTACTTGTAGAAGAAATTTCTTTCTTTCATGTGGTTTGCTGTTCGTTTTATTTTGTTTCAACTATATTGGTATTTTGTAAAACTGAACTATTATTATTTTAATTTTACTCTGCATTGGCGAGGTCTGCGACTTGTATTCTTCCTAAAGTTGTTTGTTCCTTTGTAAGATTCATGCTCATCTTGCATTTCTTTTAACAATCACTTTGTCCTGCTTGTTGCCCTTTTTCTTAGCTTTGGCATGCCTGCTTTATGCTTTCAAATCTGCCCGTTCTCATTGCTGGGCTTCTCTCTTGGTCTCCTTTGTTAAATTTCACAATCAATGATTTAAAAATGACCCTTTCATGGTAACTTCTCAAGGAGGGTGGTTTTTCAAGCATGTAAAACCTATAGTATATCTTTCTTGAGGTTCAATATAGCAAGCAGTCATTCGACAAACATATGAGCACACTAGCACACACCCAGTAATCTAGCACTCTTGTGCTTTCACTTTCTCTGAATGTGTGTAGGTGTGTGTGCTAGATTTGAACCGAGTTCTCTATCATGATAGTAAATGAGACTTTACAAGTTGAAGTACCACATGCATTTGGAGGCTACTTTACCATTATCATTTTGAACTATTTGTTAGGAATCGTAATCATCATGAACAAGACTGTTATTTTGTACTTATTTTGTTTTCTCAAATTGCGAGTTGTGTAGTAAGATAGTTTGTTGGGGACAGGTTCGACTGGGATTGGGGACAGTTCATTGTCTGGGCAAACTCCGGAGTGTCTTCCATTCTGTCCAAAGCGCTCCCATATAGAATGTTAAGCTGCTTCTGCTGTCGACCAGAATTTTGAAGACTCGACGATTTTCGATGTGCATGGTGTGATTAGGGCGTCGTTGTGTGGGAAGTGTATGGTGCAAGCATCAGCTTTGGAGAACGAGATAAGTCTACTCGGGAACAGAGGCGAGCCGATCAGCACTATTAGATAGTTACTTCGGCGGGCCTCATTGATGTAAATGGCCTTCTCTCTCGAGTTGGTGCCCTCCAGTGGGCAAGCACCGAAAATGGCGTTCACTTCTCGGTGACTAACAAGAGCGCGACTCACAGAACTTCCCTGCTGCGGAGTCTCTGGGACCGTTTTCTGCACCTTTATCTCCAAAGGTTGCCCAAAATTAAGGATAAATTCTTTAAGATAACCCCAATTGATTTGGAGATGCTTCTGGAGGAACTGACAGTCGACAATACATCCCGTCATGGAATGCGCAGTAGTCATCCACTCCGGGCCCTTCGGGTTTGGTGGGAGCGGCCTCAGACGCCTTACTCAAGATTTGTCCTGGATGGCAGTGAAGACGCGATCGACAGGCATCTTGAACATAGTGAAGTTAGTATCAGCTCCGTAGACCTCCTGGGGGTTTCGGGAAAAACTCGGTTGAGATCGCTTCTTGAAGTCGTCATGCCCCCGGTTCTGAGCTTTCCTCAGAAGGGCAGATGGTTGCTTTCCTTCTCTCCCTCGCTCTCTTGCTTAGAAAGTCGGCTCATTGAGCCATGTGGCACTTCTTTTAGCTGGACGTACTTCTGAGCTTGAGACAAGATGTCTTTCATGTTGGTGACGTCGTGTTTCACCAAGTATTTGTAGAAGTAGTCAGTCTGCAACCCGACAATGAACGCGACTGCAGCAACATCATCCTACAGTTATAAATCATGGCCATCTGGTTCTGAAAATAACTGATGTAGCATCTGACGGTTTCTGCTGGCTTCATCTTGATGGTGAGGAGGTGGTTGTTGTTCCTCTTGAACTCTTGTTGCGGGGCGTATTGATTGAGGAAGGCATCACTGATCTTCTCAAAGCTTTGGAGAGACTGCGATGGGAGGGAGTAGAACCAGTCTAAGGTTGTGCTTTTGAGATTGGAAGGAAATACTCAACACATGAGGCGGTCGTCGTGAGAGTGGACTGTCAACTTGGCATAATAGGCTCAAAGATGCTGGACAAGGTCGGTTACTCTGGTATAGCAAACGAATCTCGGTATCATGAACTTCTTTCGGGAATCAATGGGATGTGATTTCATCCGAAAGAGAAGAATAAAAAATTTACAAGATCGAAGATTTGGGACCCTAGAAGATTGCGACATGTCTTCATGGATTTGCTTCCGAACCATTTCCACAAGATCCTCGATGCGAGGGGTCCTCGTGGGCTTGGAAGGCTCGCTCTCTTCGGAGTATTCTTATGGTGTGGGGACGCGGATCGACGATGTCTTCGGCTGCCCTCATCGTAGGCGGTGTCCGTCGCGCGCGACCGTGAGGGATGAGTGTGGAACTCCCATCTGAGCTCCTTGTCTGGGCTCTTCGAAGTACCTTGACCTGAGCGAGGAGCTGGTTCTGACCGCACATAGCGACATTCTCTCTCTAGGGCAGACTTCTCACGTTCGAGGGCCGTCTCCGCCTCTTGCTCATCTAGTCATTTCTGGAGTTGGGCTAGCATTTGAAAGAGTTGTCATTCAACCGGCAGCCGACACTCGCGCTCGTTGGCTGCCTCATCCGGCATAGTCATTGGAGATGAGTGCTCTTCCTCAAATGGGTTGTTGAGCAATATTGGGATCATGGGGATGGTGATCTACAGAACCCGTGCCCCCGTTAATGACATTCTTGCCTTTGGTGACGGTAGACGTGACAATGGTCTGTGAAGAGGCCTTCTTTTGAGTGGCCATCATCGCTGGCAAGGCTATTTGTTGCGGGATTTTTAGGGTAATGTTTGGCGAAGGGGAGGAAACTCTGAGCGTAAACTCAAGAGCTCTCAATGAAATCTCTAATGTGGTGGGGATTTTCCGCCACAGATGATTGGACGCTCCCGATTAATCCTGTCAAAAACACAGAAAAGAGAAGAACACTTTTCAGAACATGAATACCGGTGTGGTGCCGGCCGAAGACTCTCGGGCATGAAAATAAATATCTTTGTTCAAGAAAAACAGAGAATACTAGCATGTGGTATTTTCAGTAGCAATCACAACAAAAGCACCCTCCCTGTTGGAGAGGAAACAATATAAATACCTGGTAAGTTAATGCACAAGGGACTGTTTTGAATCTCAACAACTGCACGATTGGCACGTTGTGATTTCATTGTAACCGCTCAGATCGCGCCGCTTGATTGTTGGGAATGCCATATGGAGATATCTGTCACTATCCATAACAGCTCGTACTGATGTTGGGGCGTTATAATGTTTGGAACTTGGGGATAATCTGACAACATAACGGAATCCGCGAATCGCGGGGATCATGACGCCCAGTTGTAACCAGCGCAGATGCGACAGGCTTCGTAGGGTCTTCGTGTTGGAGGCCGGAGTAGCTCCGTTGACAGTCTTTGCAATGATGATTGGACACTCCAAGAGAAATGCGTAGCTTCGAATGAGTTAAGGATCCAGATAAGTGGCACCGAGTTGATGTGGGCTCGAGGCTCTCTTTGGTCACATATTGGGCTTGCTGGCATGCTGGGCCTATTGGTGAAAGGTGATTGGCCGCTTGGGGTGCCTCTGAGATGGAAGGACACGTGGCGTAATCTCGACGGGCGTCGAAAATTGACCGCTATAGCTATTTTTTGGTAGGAGGAATACTTGAAGTCTCAGTTTCTTTGTGAGATTAGAAATTGATCACTAGAAACCGAATTCAGGCTACAAAGTTGATTTTCGCATTGTAATGAGATCCATGATCTCAACGAAAGCACCAATGATGCGGAATCAACTCTGTGAGGCCCTGATTCAGAGATATGCAAGATAGAATATGACCAGTAGAGGCCAGATCGCTCCAGCGATCCCCCTCTGACGCTCAAGTCAGTTCTCACTCAAAAGAGAGTAACTGTGTGGGGGAGTAAGAATGGGTTGCGTACCTCTAGGAGGTCGAAGGGCTTCTTATTTATATGCATTGGGTTGGTTTGATCGTTGTATTGTGGAGGAAGACTGGAATGCCACCAGGACTTGCGGTTCATTGGGCCTGCGATGTGCTTGAAGTCCTGAGTGGTCGAACCCACGATATGGCTTCGAGCACGATCTTTGCGTAACTGATTTGTCAACAGTCTTATACTTATTAGGGGAGGGTTTGCGAACCCTCGATTCTGGGTTTCATATGTGTTCTATGATTGGTTTGGGTTTTACATGTGTTCTGTGATTGGCTTGATTTATCTAAAAGACAGTAAATTAAAATAAGTTACTAAAAGAATTTTATTTTGAAATGAGTGGTTAAACTAAGCATATCGTGGCTACACATGCCACACCTAGATTTTTGGGTTGCACTTCTTATCAAGCGATATATGCGTGCTTTGCACTCGGTTAACCCATTTTTAGGTCAGGTCTTACAAGTCTCTTTGGATTTCACTAGACCATCATGTACACAGAAAATCCTCAACATTTGATCTTACCTTGAAGATATCATAGTACGTAAAGCCTATGAAGTTTCCTTTCAGTCTCATGTGAGATAAAGTCACTAGAGATAGGAGGGAACAAGTATGGTGTCATGTGACTCGCTTCCATAGTAAAAGTTGAATACAACAAGAAATTTAGATTCATATAATTTTACATAAAATCCACTACTAGATGCTAGAAAGGTACCTCTAGATAATAGTTTCAGTGAAGTCAATCATACTTAGCATTTTTCTTAGGGAGGAACAGTGAAAGAATCTCAACAATTAGTGTGCTTGGCCAAGAGTAGTACTAGGCCATATTGCACGGACACGGAAACATTGAAATGAACACGACACGCGGACACGTGACGAATTCTTAAAAACATACATGACACGTGTGTCAGATACATTTCGAACATAACGTGGCTCCATGATAGGAGTGTCCGTGCTACATAGGTACTAGGATTGGTTCCTTTTGGGAAGTCATTGATGTGGCATTATAGTTATTGGATTCTTGGATATGATTCATAGACAAGGATGCAAGTAGTATATTCTGACTAGGTCATACGGTGTTAGACACAGCAAACCCAAATTCTAGAACAAGAATAGGGGTATATATGTATATTTTAAATACTTGCTCATTTAACTCATCTAAAGATATGTACAATTTTGTTCACATATGAAAGACCGATAATAATTAAATGATTAGTTTCCATCATAAAAGGGCATAACATATTTTTGTTCTATATGTTTTTGAGTTGAATAAAGGGTTTATTTATTTCTAAGTGTTTGAAATGGATGGACACCTATTGTTGTGTCTGGATGTGTCAAACATGCCATTTTGGGGGTGTCCTATGTATAGTAGATACTTAAGAGGTAATATCTTTACTATTATAACCACAACTCTTTTGATTAAAATACTAATTTTTCAGTGACTCACGTTTGTGTCATATTCAAACTAAATCTAGCCATATATTTACAACCCTTTGATCAAGCTTGAAATCTAGCCACACATTTATATTTCCATCTCAAAAAAGAAGTTTGAAATTTAAATAAAACAGCATTTATTAGGGCTCCCATTCCCAATCTCAAAAAAGAGTTTTGAAATGAAGGAAACAACATATATGTCACGCCCCGCTTCTCAAAATACGTGAAAACAGAGGCGACAAGAGGGTGACGTATATACGTAAGGAGAATACCCCACGTATACACGCTAAGCCTAAAGTAATCTGAAAGCTATATCAATCTATTATAAAGATATTAAATATCATTTCAATATGACATAAATTTCTACACATAATATAATATTTCACGAATAATCAAAATGGAATGAAAGCTGAGTCCAGAATACATAGAATAACGGAATTAATAAGATACCGAAATTGGAGGATCAAGCAAAGGGAACTCTGGCTCCTGATGTAATGCGTGTGATCCTCTCTAAATACCTGATCAACAAAGTAATATATGTAGACCTAGTTGTGCAAATCTAGGGAGTCAGAAACTCCCAATGAGTGTGTAAAATGAGGGAAAGGTGCACGTGCATATAATGTGATAAAATACAATATAATAATAATGCGATCAAAGCATACAACATATAAATAAACAATGATGATAACATACTACTCTAAAACCATATGAAAAAGTCAAGTATCTATCACAGTATATATATCAGGTGTCCGTTACAATACAATGAGTCAATAGCAGTACAATATACATAATTTATAATTATTAATTATGTCAGCGAATACCAATTGTCACATGTAATAGACACATTCCACACTACGCCTACACACATGTCAATCGGGATCTTATGTTATTGAAACTGATCAGTTGGAGACATTGTCTATACTTTAGGTGAGTCTCGTACATACCCGGGACTACGACCCGAATGTTTGACGCTGAACCAGGTCATACCGCCAGGTACTGCAGCAACAGTAACATCTCACTGTGAAAATAGTGGAACAGTAAACAGATGGGATGCCAGTCATCCATCGGGATCCCTGCAGTGGAACTCTTAGTCGGCTATGCAACCTGTATCCTAGGTTCACCTAAAATACAGACACTGTCTCCTCCATCAATTTTCTTAATCCCGATGTAAGTTATCCAATTGCATTATTATTTAATCTAATAAATATTCATGTTATTTAGATTAATGGAATAATACAGTGACAGTAATAGTACAATATAACAGTAATCGTATACACGGTAAACAATAATAATGACAGTAAACAGTAGCAGTAATTGTGTATATGATAAACAGTAAAACTGTACATAGGGTTACGGTCTAACAATACTTTCTCAGAAATTTTCAGCAACATGTCTAAACAATGATTCCTTACTATACAGTCCCATTTAGAATCAATCAAAATCTCATCAATCGGTGCTAAGAATATATCTGTAACTGATCCGTCAACTTATAATCCCAATAGTCATGGTGAACATCCAATACTAGGTCCGTATCAGAGTATCTGATACCATAAACCACAAATCCAATAAATCAATAATCAGTTCTCTCATTCTATCAATCTATTCTGATCCTCAAAGTCATCGATATATCCATCCTTTAAGTCACTGGTGTATCTAAGTCTCAATATCTGAATTAAATACATACTTTGATGCATTCAATTAAATCCTCACACTCTAATCTTATCAAGATCATCGCACATTCTCACTTCTATTAAGGTCAATCACAAGATCTATATACCAATGTAACAACCAACGTATACATGTATAATCCACTAGTTCTGACCAATCTAATCAAACACATATTTCTCAATCCAAAGTCAACTCCACTCCAATCGAGTATACTAGAAGTCTATGTCCAAAATCTCAATTCTTTTAATAAAGAATCTCCTATTTGGTCAGTCACTAATATCCAATTAAATTCTCATCTGATTTAGCATTAGCAAGAAAGATCGAGTCTGTTAAATGGTTCACACTAGAATTCGCACATTTAATTATAATTGCTAACTAATCCACCTCAAGATCCAATCCGATCACAATCTAAGTTAGATCACAAATAGTTCTAAATCCTAAATGGTAAACGAATTCATATGAAATGATAAGGTAATAATGTCTCAGTTATACGATATTGAATCCACAAGCATATGAAGATCAAGATACATCTGCTTAATCATCTGTAATCTAAACTCTCCTTCAGTATGTCAATTCAAGTCTAGTAATTCATTAAGCATCTTTAAGATCTACTATTTTCACTAATCTGATCTGTCCCAACCTCGAGTCAAACTTTACTTTAATTATATCCATTGATAGATCCAAGTATCAACTACTGAATAATTAACTCGAAATATCAGGTCAACAATTTATCGAGTATATTCCAATCTCCGAATACAACCACTCTGGTGTAGATATCATTGAAGTGGCATGGTCATGAATAGTAATCAACATGTATAAACAATATCAGAACATGATAATGATGAAACAATTTAATTTTTTGAAAATAAAGGAAAAATTAACTAATAGCAGTAAAAACAATAATACAAAAGTAAACACTCACATGAAATGACGCAGTTCTGGGTCCGAATCACTATCAGGTCTGCACTGCTAAACCGGTCTAGATCTCTGAATCGCCTCGTGTGCCGTGTTTTCAAATCACCAGCGTATAAGGTCCACAACGAACACGAATCCGGGTCTTCTGTTACTGATTCAGATCGCACGATCAGTCCTGGTGCTGCAAGTGAAACACACACTCATACATATATTCATAATTACATACACACATTACACATAATTACACACACATCTATAAATAGAGAAGGAGAGAGAGTGAAATACTCACGCAGAGGTGTAGGGGGAGATGGCCATCGATGACGGAGCAATCATGGCGAAGCCCGCGGAGGATGATGGTGGCTCGCCGCAGGAGAGGAGTAGGCTGGTTCTCGCCGGAGATCATCGGAGGCTTGGGGCGCCTCCACATGGGGGTGCTCTGGTGTGTTGCCGAGGGGAGATAATGGCTAGTGCACGGTGAAGGATGGTGTCGGCGGCTGAAGGTGGAGCTCGGCCTGGTGGTGTTGACCGAGAAGGAGGGGGAAAGGAGAGGAAGGCAATGGTGCGGCGGCTGCAGTCGAGAGGGTGGTGCTCATGCACTTGCGCGGGGATATCGGAGAAGGAGATGATGGGGAGGAGGTTGCGATGGGTTTCATGGAGTGGCTAGTCATGGGGTGGTTGGGTGGTAGCCATGGGGCTCGGTGGTGCTGGTGGGCAGGCCGCGGTCTCGCCGGAGAAGGTGGGGTGGTGTAGGCGAGGGCCGAGGAGGTGGGAGTGTCGTGCTTGCTAATGCTGGGCTCTGGCTGGGGCTCCGCAGTGGAGGATGATGACGACAAGGAGGGAGATCGAGATGGAGATGAAGGTGGAGGCACAGTGGAGATGATGATCGAGGAGAGTTGCGCTCGGGAATGGCTGTGCTCTGAGCCGGTCTCGTGAAGGAGATGGAGAGGAGGCTGGAGCACAGGTGAGAGTGCTCCGGCAGAGGAAGAGGCGGCCATGGGGGTTGCAGCTGTGGTGATCAGGGGGAGACAGAAGAGTTAGGTTTAGGTTTAGGATTAGGGTTTTGGTTAGAGAGATAATTATATATAGAGAGATAATGGGTCTTGGGTAATGGGTTAAGCTAATGAGTTGGGTTGATGGGCTTGCGGGTTATAGGATTTGGGTTTAGGAATAAGGAAAAATAAAAAATAATTAATAATAATAACAACACTAATAATAGTAATTAATCATATAATAATAGTAATAAATAATAGTAATTAAAATGCTAATTAATTAGTTAACATAGTAATAGTAATAATAATTTAACAATAAGAATAATAATAATAGAAATAAGTGATAATAATCCCAACAAATTAATAGTAGCAACTACTAATAATAATCACCAATAATAATAATAATAGAATTTATAACTATTAGTTATGAAAACCCACATAAAATATAATAACTCTTACTAAATAATAAATAATTTCATATTACAAAAAATATATACACATATCAAAATATTACTATTATTATTTAAATCATGTATTACAAACTACGAGTATTATAATATATTAGGGAGAGAAGACATGATACTTATCTTGACAAAGGTCTCTTCGTTCTCCATTCATGATTAGAACTCTCTAGAATAAGAGCAAAAGATTAATTACAGAAATATATAATGAAAGATATTGAGAAAAATTCTGAATAAACTTTATTTTATATCAATTCTATTTTTGTTGTACATGCATAACTGATGTGTTCTTGACTTTGTCGGGTCTCGATTGATGACCCTGCAAGATAGCACACAACCGACCAGCAGGTGGTTGGATCGCTCCGGCGATTCCCCTCTGAAGTCGGTCACCACTCAAGGAGAAATAATTATATGCGAGAGTGAGAATGTATTGCAAACCTCCAGGAGGCCCAAAGTATTAGGCATTAAATTGTCCCTAAGGTCTAGTGTATTCATTCGATTTACAGGCAGCGTATTCCCCAATGAGCATGAATACAGCCTGCCCAAGACTTATAGCTGATCGAAGTGCTTATCAGGCACGTGTATTAGATAGCATGCTCAGGTTTTACCGGATCAAGACTTAGTCAAATACTGGTGCCTGTAACGTACACTGCTCTGCCGAGCAGGTTCCATCACTTTGTTAAGCCATGGGTGGACCCATTAGTTGACTGTAGCCCAGCCTATTTTTTTCATATATTCCCTTAAATTTTTTTCTATTTTGATTCTTTTTCAATTATTGCTTTAAACTTCCTTCTATTTTAATTTTCTTTTAACAAATTTATTCCTGATTCCGTCCCTGATTTAGTGGAGAATATTGTTTTATTCTTTTGGCAAATTCATATAATTCATAAGCATATGTTATAAAAAATTACAGCCCACCCCAAAAATTTTTTTCTGGCTCCGCCCCTGGGCAGAGCAGTAATGCTCCTGAACCCGTCGGTTCAGTTGATATTCAGCATGTCATTCCGTTGAATAAGAATCATTTCTCAAGGACATTCAGAAAACTACAGTGAGGTGCTTTGTGCTCGAAAGAATGCCTGTAAAGTGTTCGAAACAATTCAAATGTGGTAATTATAAATTTCAAGGATAAAAGTGAAGCATTTTTACCGTTTTAATTCATGTCATCTTCTCAAGTTGATATAAATCCTGTCGACCAAGCATCTCAATTGATTGAATATGTTAGTTTCTTGCTCGATTTGCTAATTCTTTCAACATCCTTTGGGGAATTCCTTCGTGCTTGAGGTTCCTGACTCTAATTTCTTTCCTCTGTTTGCTTTCCTTTTATGATCTTTTCACCATTTCCTCTAAAATATGGCCATTCACCTTGTCTTCTTGAAATAGGCCATCTCGTAGCACTTTGCCATACAGATCTTCCACTTGTTCAAACTTCGAGTATTCTTGAAGGTTATGCATTACTTCCCACCAAGAAGCAGAATTCTTGATTTTCAAGATTTCTTTAACAACTCAGCTTTCAATCCTTGTACAAATGTGTTGGCACCCGATAGCATATGACACTGTTCATTAATTCTTCTGATCTGGAGGTAATGATTGATATAGTGATCAATCAGCTTGCCCTCTTGCTGCTGAATGATTGTTACTGCTTCAATCTCTCTGCTTTTCCATTCTTGCAACCACAACATCATTTTCAAGAACTTTTAGCCTCCACTGTTAATATTGTCTTCTTTCCCCCACCAATGGCATCTCATGAATGGCCCCATAGTGAGAGAAAATAGCCTTCTGCTCGTCCTATAATTGCAAGAAATTTGCCACCCACAAAAGTCTGTGAAATGCTCCTTTGCACTTGATCCCTTAAAAATCTCTAAATTTAATGATTTTCTGTGTCATAGGAGGACCTGAGATCTCTAGAACTTCTTGATTAGCTTCTCCTGTCTTTCACTTCTTATGACTTCTTCTAATGATTGATTCCTGATCTATCGTCATTGCTGAAGCTGATTGAGGAATCAATCCTAGCGACAAAGTTAATCCACACCTTTTAGAGAGATCTAGTGTCTCAATGAAAGCATCAATGATGTGTTATTAATTTTGCGGCATCTCGATTGATGATCCTGCAAGATAGAACGCCGTTAGCAAAGGGGCCGTTTCACTCCGGCGATCCCTCTCTGAGTCACCACTTAAAGAGAAGTGACTGTTTGTGAGAGTGAGAATGAGTTGCATACCTCCAGGAGGTCCACAAGACCTCGTATTTATGGACATTGGCTTAGCCCTATGGTCTTCTTCTAGAGGAAGACTGTGCTGCCAGCTAGGACTGATGACTAGTTTGTAGCCGTGATGTGCTCGAAGTCTCATGTGGTTGAACCCATGCCTTGACTTCGAGCATGGTCTTCGAGCAAGTTGTGTGGTTAATAATTTTGTATTCATCAATAACACACACCAAAAATCCAGTACACATAATCCCACTTATCACATGCCAGTTAACTGAAATATGCAGCATATCTCTCTCTCTAGGGTCCTTTCCGTTTGGTTTTGTGCTTGGGAGCAAGGGTTTCATGATATTATGATCAAATCCATTGCAAGTCGTCTAATATAAACTTACTAGCATATCTGGTCTGTTCACCAAATCAGCTTGGTTATCAGGTAATCAATGGAAGTCAACGAACAATTAAGTCCAAACATCTTCACCTACACCAAATTAGTATATATCAAATTGTTCAAAATAATTATTTCTTGCCATGTTGTCTGTCATCTGTCCCATGCAAGAGGTCTCACCCTCACTTTAATGTGGGTTTAATTTATACATTTTTAAGGCTTGACTCAAGTTTTGCAAATGAAATGGACAACGTCTTTGGAATGGATTTACTGAATTGCACCTGACTGACATGACCAATTCATGTAGGCCCAATTTTCTATTCATTATATAATTATACACTAAGGAACCAGAGATTCATTGGTCTGTCCGGCCCTTCCCCTGTCTTGCACTGGACTTTAAAGTAAAAACCTTGAACTCATTGAAGTTGTAAATCCCTTTATCTTACTGGAAAGGCACCACTCATTTTATATTTTTGGTGCACCCCTATTGCCTTTCCAATTCTTCTTTTATGTGCTCTTTTTCAATATGCTTTTGTTTTCTTTTTAATGTCTATCATATCTTTAAGCAAAGTTTTTCTTTGAACTCCATGTACCTGGTATATCTCATGAAAAACATTCGGTTCTCTTTTATCTTTTTTAAATAATTAATAGAAGCACTTTTCTTGAACCTTCAAAAATCCATTCTTTATCCATGTGAAAATTTGAACTTGTAAAATATTTACAAATGTATAAATATTATGCCCTACCATGCTATCTTGCAGGTTCTAATATGCCGCAATGAGGCAGAAAAGTGCCTGATAGAGACATCCATTAATTCTATTCGCGTAAGCATGAAGGTATATTTCCATCCACTTCTAGATACTTCATTGTCTTATAAAGTTGTATGTTTAATATCTAGCTCCATTTTGTGATTACATGATTGTTTTTTCTGGATGCTGATAAAGTTATCGGAATCCGGCCCCCCACATACACTAACAAAAAAAAAAAAAGTCCGGATTTTATGACATAAACATACAAATGAACATGAATAAACAAACAAGCACAGACGTAACACTACTTTATTTGTTTTAGATTATCTCTATGCAACAGACTCGATATTGTTCATTGTTTAGTGTGACGAGAGAAACTATTAAGTTTCCTTCGTGTCAGCAAGGTCCTCGAGTTTTATTTATGGACTTTACTATATATGTGAGATTCATGCTCTATATATTTATATAATTTTGTGCAGTAGTGTTTGTATAGATCTGGTATTGTGAGGTAGGAGGGAAAAAAAATTCATGCTGCATGGATAGGTGTGAGAAACTTTTATGCAAGATGGGTATTGCACTGTGTAAGGAGGCTTAATAGATATAGTAGCCAACCTATTGAAGCTGTCATGGACCGACCTAGTATCTGTAAGCTCCGGAGTAAGGAATTCTTTGAAACTTTCTTGCATGCTTCAGACCATCCTTCGTCTTTGGATGATTCCTACTGAGTCTTACTCATAGAAGTCCTATTCATTATTTCTTTGTTAGTTTCTGTTATTTTTTAAACTAGTATTAGGAGAGTGTACTGTGTTAAAGACATGAAATGAGACTCATCTACTCATGACGACTAGGCTTTATAAATATTTGGCATTGCTTCAAGCCTCCCTTCTATTCCTGGCTGTTAGGGTTGTTGAAAATATTGTGCATTATCTCAGTTCTTTCCATAAAAAAGAAAAACTATATCGATTTTTACTGTAAGCTGTATGGTACCATATGATGGTTTTTGTGGAGGTACTGTTCCTTGTGTAGAGGTTTTCTAGTTGGTGCGACGGTGTTGCTTATCTGTTAGGAGTATAACAATCTAATAACTGTGTTATGAAAACAACTCATCGTATATATTTTATATAAAATTTCTCATCTTGAATTGCAAATTAAGAGAAGATATAATAAGTTAATAACTTCTCTTACAACCTGACAGATTCTGCTGCAAATCCAGTTCTCTTTTGGGTGACTAAATATTTTAAGTATGCGTCTGTGATGGGCAATTTCCTTCTCTTACTACGGTCCACATTTTGTGCTTCTCTATTCTTTTGTTGGATCACAATTTTTCTTCTTGTTAAACTATAAAGGGTATATCTTTATTAATACCCAAAAAATTACAAAAACAATTGCATAAAATCGTGGAAAACTTTTTTTTTTTTTTATTATATAAACTCAATAAAAGACCAAATCCTCCTCAAACTATGACTCACATTATAACTAGGACTCTATGAGACTCCAAATACGCATACTTTATAACTAAATTTACCTGTTACATCTAACATTTCCCTAAGATTCATGATGGTATGACATCGAGAGTTTGTTTAACAAAATAACTAAATATTAAAAGTACTGAAGTACTGGAAACAAATTTTGAATTGCTAACGCTGATACCAAATTGCTGAATTGCTCATGTTGGCACCAAAATTTCAAACCAAACCAATTCAAATCTAAACTGAAGCAAGCTAAATCAAAAACTGAACTTTACACTTATGCGAAGATTGAATGAAAGGTCAAATATTTATCTCCTTTAAAATTAGGATTTTAGAGATCTCCAAACTTTAGTGTAAGAGGAGGTTTTGGGTATAATCAAACTTAGTAGAAAAAAATATTTTAGAGATTCTAAACTCAATGTAAGAGGAGGTTTTAGATATCCTCAAGCTCAGTGGAAGAGGAGGTTTTAGAGATTTGAAACTCAGTACAAAGGAAGGTTTTAGAGATCCCCAACTCGGTGTCTCGAGAAGAAAGTATTGCCTTATTGCTCGTGCTTTCGATATTATGGCAGATGTAAAAAGTAGGAGACTGAGTCAACCACTTTCAATGAATTGAACTCAGTATGCGCTAGGGGATATCTCTAGTAAGAATAAAAGATAATTAGTTATCACATCAAATATTACTATGGAAGTGGGGATTAGACAGCTCAACCTTAGATTGCGTTTGCCAGTCTTATTATATTAATAAATTAATAAAGGGAAATTACAAATGTCTCTAAATATTCTAATACTCCCTCTCAAGATGGAGCAGAGTTGAAAAAGGCATCTGAAATAAAGCTTTGGTAAAAATATTACCTAGCTGTGCTCCAGAAGTAACATAAGAGGTGACAATCTGCTTGGCCATGACCATATCCCGAATGAAGTGACAATCAATCTCAATGTGCTTTGTCTTCTCAAGAGACACAGGGTTGTTGGCAATATATATAGCTGCCTGGTTATCACAATACATCACCATAGACTCAGAAGAGGCAACACCCATCTTACACAACAATGACTTGATCCAAATCATCTCACATGTAGTATGTGTCGTAGCCTGATACTTGGCCTAATTACTAGGTCGAGCCACCACTATCTGCTTCTTATTACATCAAGTGATAAGGTTAACACCCACAAATGTACAGTAACCATTGATAGAGCGATGATCAATAGGGTAGGGTCACAAACTCAGTCAACATCAACATATCCAACAACATTGAGATGAGAAGAAGGTTGATAAAGGAGGCCTTTACCAGGTGCCCTTTCAGATACCACAACACATGACAAACATCCTAGTAAAGCTGATGAGGAGTCTACATATACCGGTTCAATACTCCAATAGCAAATGTAATATCTGATCTAATAACAGTCAAGTAGATAAGTTTTCAATCATTCTGCTATTTACGAGGATCTTCAAGAGCATCACTCAAATTTTGATCAAACCGAACAACAAGGTTCATCGATATATCAATTGGTCGAGAGCCCAACATGCCAGATTCGGTCAATAAGTCACTGTTATGCTTCCATTGAGACAGAGAGATGCATTGTGGGGAGTGAGCGACCTCTATCCTAAGGAAGCAAAGAAAATGACTAAGATCCTTCATATGAAAATGAGTGCGCAAATACTGCTTCAGGGTAGTAATACCATGTGACCAGATATCATAATATTATCCACATGGACTGCCAAGATAATACTCCCCGCAAAAGAGTGCCGAACAAAGAGAGACTGATCAGAAACACACCGCTTCAAACCATACTATGCAATAACAGTACTAAACTTGTCAACCAAGCGTGAGGAAACTACTTTAGTCCATAAATAGCCTTCTCGAGTCTATACACTCTCGAAGGCTCCCCTCGAGTCTCATCCCAATAACTGAGTCATATTGACCTCCTATAGGTCACCGCGTAAGAAGACGTTCTTAATGTCCAGCTGATATAACGACCATTGCTTGACCACTACCACAGACAAAAAGATCTGTACAGAATGAAAACAGATCAAGAGAGAGAGAGAGTCTCAAAGTAGTCAAACCCAAAGGTCTTAGTATAGCCTTTGGCAACTGAGCGAGCTTTTAGGCACTCTATATGTCGAGTAGTAAGAAACTACACAACGTAGACCTATCGACAACCAACAACGTGCTTCACAGGAGGCAGAGTAGTCAAATCCCAAGTCTGATTTTCATACAAAGTAGCCATTTCCTCATCCATAGTTTTTTCCACCTAGGATCTAGTAAAGCCTTGTGATATGCTGACACAAAAGATAAGGCAAAACAAAAACAAAATATGTAGTAAAAAATGAGTAAAGAAAACAACAATAGTACAAGACCCGGTAACTTTACGAAGAGCTATAGGAAGCTCAAGAGCAGGAGCCTCAGTCGAATAGGGAGGTGGTGGAGGAATGAGCTGAGTCTCTATAGTCAACTTCAATCGTTGTTGATATCTTTTTATAGTGGAGGTACGATATCAAATTCAGGCAGTTTTGACAGAGAAAGAGCCAAAGATCGTGAAGTGTCAGGAGAAGAAGGTTTAGGAGAAATATATGATGTATTTTCAAAAATGTCATGTCAACACAAAACACATATTTCCTAGAGGATTCCAACACCGATAACCTTTTTGTCTACGAGAATATCCTAGAAGCATAGACCTTACTGCTCGGGGATCTTACTTATCATGTCCCTTTTCTAATATGTGTACAAAACACAGACAACCAAATATTCGCGGTGCAAGTTCAAATAAGGTTTTATCTTTATAAACAATAGAAAATGGTGCATAATCACGTAAGATAGAAGAAGGATCACGATTAATAAGATAAGAGGCTAATAAAAGTGTGTCATCCTAAAAATACTTAGGAACATATATATATATATATATATATATATAATATATATATATATATATATATATATATATATATATATATATGTATCATAATTATATGTGCTATGTCAAGTAGACAGACAGTACTTAAATCCTTTTTATGATCAGGGGCGGACCTAGAATTAGTTCACTAGGGGGCCAATATGCAAAGATTCATATGTATAATTTGCTTGTTTAGTACTTTAATTATCATATTTACTTTTTTAGACTGCTTGTTTATGTTTTAACCAAAATTAGACAAAATTTGAAACTATCTTTGGAAGGTTATTAAACATGTAAAGTTGATTTGGTAATAATTGGAAGGAAACACAAGAAAATACTGACATCTAATGAATCAATTAAAGAATCTTTTTTAAATCAAAGGCAATATTAGGTATGTTCTTTAAAATGTAAAGTTTATTTGGTAATATTTGGAAGGAAACACAAGAAAATACTGACATTTAATGAATCAATTAAGAAATTTCTTTTTAAATTAAGAGCTATATTAAGAAATTAATTATGCAACCTAACTAATATTTTTTAATCTAATAGGCATTTATCTCCAACTTAAGGGGAGCCATGGCCCCCACTAGCCCCTCTTAAATCCGCCCCTGTTTATGACATAAACAAATGAATGAACATGAATAAACAAACACATCCGGAGACACTACTTGAACTGTTTTAGATTAGTTTTATGCCAGGGTACTTTATATCGTTCATTGTTTAGTTTGACTACATAAACTATTAAGTTTCCTTCTTGTTAGCAAGGTCCTCGAATTTTATTTATGGAGTTTACCATATATGTGATATGTCTAGTTTAGTCCTGCTCTATATATTTATATAATTTTGTGTAATGTTTGTATATACGTGGTTTTGTTGGGTAGGAGAAAAAAAATTCATGCTGCATGGATAGGTGAGAGAAAATTTTATGCAACGTGGGTATTGCACTTTGTTAGGGAGGCTTAATAGATCTAGATAGCTAACCGATTGAAGCTGCCATGGACCTAGATAGTATTTGTAAGTCGGAGTAAGGAATACTTTGCAACTTTCTTGCATGCTTCAGGCCATCTTAGGGTGATTACTACTGAGTGATTCTTTATCATATTGCTGGCCATACAAGTCCTATTCATTCTTTATTTGTTAGTTTTTGTTATTTTTTAAAGTAGCATTAGGTGAGTGTAATGTGTTAATGACATGCTATGAGACTCTCATCTACTCATGGATACTAGGCTGTGTCAAATATTTTGCATTGCTTCAAACCTCCCTTCTATTCCTGGATGTAAGGGTTGTGGAAAATATTGTGCATCATCTCAGTTCTTTCCATCAAAGAAAACTGTATCCATTTTTACTGTAATCTGTACCATATGATGGTTTTTTTGGTGGCATTGTTCCTTGTGTAGAAGTTTTCTAGTTGGAGTGACGGTGTTGCTTATCTGTTAGATTATAACAATCTATTAACTGTGTTATGAAAACAACTCGTCGTGTATATTTTATATGAAATTTCTCCCCTTGAATTGCAAATTATAGGAAGACATAATACTTTTCTTACAACCTGACAGATTCTGCTGAACTGTTCTTTTGGGTGACTAAATAAGTATACATCTCTGATGATCAATTTCCTTCATTCTCTTACTACTATCCGCATTTTGTGCTTCCGTATTCTTTTGTTGGATCACAAATTTTCTTATTGTTAAACTACAAAGGGTATATCTTTATTAATACCCAGAAAAATTACAAAATATATTTACATAAAATCATAGGCAAACCTTTTTTTTTAATAAACTCTGTAGAAGACCAAATACTACTCAAACTATGACTTATAATATAACTAGGACTTTATAAGAGTTCAAATACGATTACTCCATAACTAAATTTACCTATTACATCGAACATTCCCTAAGACTCATGATGGTATAACATCAAGAGTTTGTTTAACAAAAAAACTCTAAAACAAATTTTAAAACTACTGAAGTATTGAAAACAAATTCTAAATTTCTAATACTGATGCCAAGTGGCTGAATTGCACATGCTCGTGGCGAAGTTTCAAACCAAACCAAGGGCGTGTTTGGTTGCAAGGAAGTGGGCGGAAGTAAGGAAATGGGGAAGTATAATTGCTCACTTCCCTATCTATCCAAACACCGGAAAAGGAAAATAAGAAAATCCCTTTTCCTTTTCTCTTTTCTCTTTTACATAACCATTTCCTCACTTCCAGAGTGTTACAGTTAATTTTGTGATCATGTAAATCTCATTTGTAATAAGTTGTAGCACAAAACTGTTAATTTTTTGATCATGTAAATCTCACTTACATTCTAATTACAGTTCATTTTTTATTTTTCTTAATTAATTTTTATTTAAATATTATTTTGCGGTCAACTTTTTGGTCAACTTTTCCATTTCCACTTTTACATGACCATTCAAACACCGGAAAAGACATGACATTTTCTAAACCACACTTCCCAACAATATCCAAACGCCGGAAAACTTACTAACCAATTCTCAAGTTCCAAAGGGAACTATTACTACTTCCTCACTTCCACCCTTAACCAAACAGGCCCCAAATCAAATTTGAAGTACAGCAAAAACTAAACCATGAGCTAAACTGAAAACTGAACTTTACATTTACGGGATGATTGCGTGAATAGTTAAATATTCATCTTTTTTTAATAAGATTAGGATTTTAAAGATCTTCAAACTTAGTGTAAGAGGAGGTTTTAGGTATCCTCAAACTCAGTAGAAGAGGAGTTATTACAGATTCTAAACTCAGAGTAGGAGGATATAAATATCCTCAAGCTCAATAGAATAAGAGGTTTTAGAGATTTCAAACTCATTACTAGAGAAGGTCTTAGTGATCCACAAACTCAATATGCACTGGAGTATATCTTTAGTAAGCATATAAAATGTGAATAACTAATACTTCAGTTGTTACTATAAAGAATATCAAATACAGAGGTGCTAACTCCACCAGTGTTTTTGCGACTAAACTCAGCATGAAATCAACTTAAACACACATGGATGACTTTGAACAATTATGAGGCTTTTATTTCTCAACATCAAAATTTTATGAGCAATCACCTTCACATATAAGTCTTTATTGGGTCAGGCCCTCAATGTAGACATGGTTAGATAAGCATCAATCACCATACTAGGACCATCTTGATCACACACTTATACAATATCATGATGGATATAAGTACATAACTGACATTAAACACAAGAAAACATGATGAAGTTTACTAGACCAAAACCAAAAGCGTGGTTGATACTTAATATGGACACAAGGAGCTCGACTTGGAGTGTATCAAGTAAAGGAGAAAGGTATCTGCTCTCGAAGCCCTACAACAGAGCTCAGCGATGTGAAAAATATGTGGCATTTGGCGTGTTGCTATGTCGTGAATAATTACCACACATTAACTTATATCATTTAATACTTGTATCGTTTAAGTTAGGTTTAAAACAGTAGTAGCATTTCAATTATTTCAGGTACCTAGCTAAGGTAGCATCTATCGTGCCTTCATAATCATGTGTTATTAATAAATGATACTGATAACAAGAAATTTATAGTAATTCATTTGACAAATAACATAACTAAAGAAGAAATAAAATGACACCTTTCATTATGACTACACAATTTCGTTCACAACACTACACCATGCATATCAACACATAAGTCTTACGTTCATTGGGCACTGTCTGTAGACCGGTCCATCATAATGAATACTCTTCTTCCTTAAATAGTATCAGGTGTTGGTCCCTAGAGGGGGGTGAATAGGGACTATATTAATGGCTAATTATAACTAATTACAATATTATAAGTTGCTGGTCTAATACTATTAAAGAATGGCATGATCAAATTTCACTGGTAGGATATAAAATAGTCTGGCAGGATGTAGGTGAGATTGCTGGAAGGATCAAAAACCAGACTTGCATAATGTAGGATAATTCATTGTCAGAATCAAAATACTTAGAAAATTTCTGGTACACAACAACAATTGTATAATCACAATAAAGCAAATAGATAAACAATAGTAATAATAACAATATAAAGATCAAGAGAGAGAAACATGATTTTCAGGTGGCTCGTGAAATCCCCTAAGTCCACCACTTAGAGGTATCTTCTCTAGAATTTCAAATCCACTAAAAAAGGAAGGATATTTCATACACACATTTACTGTAATCTCTCATGTCAACTCTTCGCTAGCTTGGTTGCACCATAATATTTTGACTAAGGATACTTTCTCTAATCGTTGCTTCCTTGTCAATAAAAAATGCGGGTTGTTCCTAGTGAGATAAATTATCATTAGCTGCACTGATTGGTGTGGCAACACAGGAGAGGGGTCGGGAACGTATTTTCTAAGCATAGACGCATAAAATACAGTGTGTGCACACTACACATCAGAAAAAATTGGAGGAAGGGCTAACCTATAAGCAATTGGACCTACTTTCGCAAGGATATCAAAAGGTCCTACGTACCTAGGACTCAGTTTTCCCTTTCTACCAAACCTCATAACAGCCTTCATCGATGACACATGAAGGAAAACATGATCTCCTTTATGTGAGTAATTATCACCTTTAATATTAATATCATTCTAATTAGGTGTATCTTTTTTTAAAATAAGAATCATGCTTTTAGGAATAAATATGTTAATTTTGATTAGGATAATTATCAAGATTATACCTTTAAAGTAATTTCATGAATTTTTAACGTGATTTTCTTGCAAAGAATCTTAGGTTTCTGTAAAGTATAGAAGTTTAACTTGGAATTTCTTATAAAGAATATTAATTTATGCAAGTTACATGATTTTAGTTGGAATTTCATATAAATAAATTGAGGTTTGCATCAATTATTCTCTTTGCTTTAGTGTAGAGGTTATTAGAGATGATTATGTATATGCTGTGCAGAATTCTACAGACCTGAGAATTCCTTCTCAAATTTGAACTATATAAAAAGGGTAAGTATTGTTATTTAATTGTCATTGGATAGTTTATTGAGTCTATTTTCCAATGAATGATTGTGGTATGAGTTATGACTGATTTAAGGCAGAATGGTCAGAATCCAGAACTACACTAGAACTGAACTAATATTTCTAATTTGGATAGTTATCCAAATAATGTGTAATTAGTTCCAGCTAAATGGAATATAGTTATAATTATTTTACTCTGATTAACTTTAAAGTAGATAGCTTGTTTTTATTTAATTAGAGGCTAATACGATTATGCATGGATAATTTTAGTTGGTGCCATAATCGATTTTAAATTTCTCATATATAAGGGTATTATATGTTCTTTTTATTACATTTTGTGATTGCGTTTTCATAATTGGTACCTTCCAATAGAGATGCATATTATGTGCTAGTTTGCGTTAATTACAAAGTGTAAAAACCAGATTTGGTTTACTTGGAAGAATTTTGTTTTCTATATGTTTTATTTGTTTAGATTGTCAAAAACGTTTAAGATATGTGATACTTAAGTGTGAAAAAGAAAGCATGAAGCTGGGGGTAGTTGTATGGGGGTGAAATGGTGCTATGTTGTAGTTTCTATATTTGATATACCATGAGTCAAGGTAGTTGTTTGGGTGTGTAATGGTGTCCATATTGTATGTGATATGTGTTGTGTATTTGAAGTCGGTTGTTGATGTGTGGGGGTAATGAAGGTGCCCAGTACCTTGTAATGAAGGATATTGTGTATTATGATGGGACCGGTCTATGGACAATGCCTGCTGAATTTGAGACGTCTATGTCGATATACATGGTGGTGTAGTGTTACGACGAAATTGCGTAGCTGTAATGAAAGGCGTTGTGATATGTTTTCTTTAGTTATGTTATTTGTTTGAAATGAATCATTATAGCTTTCTTGATATTAGTATCATTTACTATCATGTAAAATATGGACACACTATACATGCTACTTTACGTTGGACACCTATAACAATTGAAATGCATGATTATTGTTTTAAACCTAACTTAAAATAATACAAGTGTAAGTTAATGTGTGGTAACTATTTAAGAGATGGAAACTCCTCAGATGCCACGCATATTTTCAAATCGTTGATCTCTATGGGCGTTATATGGGCTTCAAGAGTATATCCCTTTCTCCTTGATTTGATACACTCTAGTTTGAGCTCCTCATGTCATATCTATATATTAGTAGTCTCTTTTGGTTTTGGTCTAGTATGCTCCATCACGTCTTCTCGTGCTTAATGTCAGTTAGATACATTCTCGTTATATAAGTGTGTAATCAAGATGGTCTTAGTATGATGATCTAGGTAGCATATGTACTTCAATTATGAAGTCGTACCCGTGTTTGACACTCCAACAGTCGTGTTGGACACCGACACTTCCTTAGACTTTGAACTTATCCTCAATCATATACATATTTCTTTTATTTAGAATGCTTATTAGGCACTTCTTGATCACAAATTTTACATTTGTTTTACACTTCTTTGTTCATAATACATATTTGAGATATTTATTTGCTTCTCCGTTGTAATAAAGACTATATTTTAGTGAAACAAAAAATTTCATCAGCATCTTAACTTGTATAAAACTATGATAAATTTAAATATGTTTCAATATGAGAAGTGACATACATTGAACTATGTATATAAACTTTTGGATGCAAAGACATAACTATGCGTGTATATTTATGCACTATTATTATTATTATTATTATTTATATACATATTCTAGTGTCATGTCACCGTGTCTTACATTTTAAGAAATTGACACGTCCCATGTCCGTTTCCATGCTTCTTAAATGATGTTTGATGCTTATGTAACTATATCTATATTTTGGGCCTGGCTCGATAAGGACTTATATGTGAAGGGCGAATGTAATATTTGATGTTGAGAAATAAAGGCCTTATAATTGCTCAGGTCATCCATGTGTTTTTATGTTGCTTTCATGCTGTATTTGGTTTAGTAACATCAGTTGTGATAGTTATTCATCTTTTAGGCTAAAGATGCTTTTGAGATCATCAAACTCAGAAAAAAGAGGAAATTTAGGGATCCTCAAATTTAGTGGAAGAAGAGGTCTTATAGATTCTCAAACTTAGTAAAATAATTGTCAAATTCAAGTAGAATTAGAGCAAACAAACACCCGTCAATGTGTCAGAAATGCCCAGAAACATAGCAATCAACTCCTAGATTACCAATTCAAACTTTGATGCACAGATATATGACGCGAACAATTCCAGCCATCGGACTACTAGATTTTCAGCCTGTCTTTATCTTTTACTGTTTTCTATTCAGATAAAAAGAAAGAGGGAAAGAAAGAAAAAAACAAAAGATGAATACCGACGAACAGAAGCGGTGAACATTAACCAATTTTCTTTCGTAGGAGGGGCTTTGGGAGAAAGATGAAAAAGGAAAAAGTAAGTAAAAAAGAAAGATGATGAGGGCACATTGGATGGTGAAGACTTGAATAAAAAAAAAAATATCTAGGGCTTCAATGCTATGTTAAAACTACGAAGGTCTACCATTGATACTCAGAACAATTACAAAATACAATTACATAAGTTCATGAGCAAACCTTTTTCTCCATATAAGATCAAATTGTACTCAAACTACGACTCGTAATATTTCTAAGACCCTAACAGACACTAAATACTATTAGGACCCTATAACGAAACTTAGTATTGTATGTAGCACTTCTTGAAAATTGTCATTAGGAATAAGGTTATATATACTTAAATCTTGACCTGATCTTCTCGAGTCATATGATCAATTCATTTCATCAGTTAACATGTTTCCATTTAAGCTGTTAGGAGAGAAATCTTGATATGTAAATCCTCTCAGCTCTATGCATATTTCTGCAATTTGGCTAAGAACTGGTAACTTGTGATGTCTTTCCAAGTTATCCTTTCAACCAACCTGAAGCGAATATAAACTATGAAGTTGTATTGGAATAATGTTGCCTAAACTAAGACATTGACTAAAATATAATTACCCATGATAATATTCACCCAAGCACTTGATTGATATTCTTACAATAGTAAGGGAGATCCATACAATTATAATTAAAGGTAGTGGCAGTTTGATATTGGAGGTGATTGTTTAATCCCTTAAACAGACTATCAAATACTCAAGCTCATCACTGGAATATTAAGAATCTCCAAGCATCAAACAACACATATGGTGGTGTGAGGAGGTTTGAGTATTTCATACTTTTCGGGGAGGAAACAGTATCACAGGTTCTTGGCCAGTTCCATGATTTATTCAAATAAAAAAAACACTTATCACATATCTCCTTCCCTCAGGAGCTACAGGATAATTATGGGGGATCTCTGCTCTATGCATGAAAGTTGGAAAAGCTACCTGAGAACGTGTTCCTGGCCTCTCCTTCTTTACTTGCTGTATTTCAAGCTGTTGCCGTTACTTAAGGAAGGGAAAAAAGAATGGAAGCCAGTGGAAGTCCTATTTGTCTAATTTGTCTACATAATGGAAAAGTGCTTCTGTGTTAGTTGGAGGTTCCCCTGATTTTTCTTTGCTAACTATGGTGTCATTGTAGATAGCTAACTATAGTTGGAAATGATTTGGACTTCCAGTTTCAGGTTATATTGCGTCCTTTTACTAAACACTTTATGTGAATGTTCCTTCTCCATATTTCTCATTTTTGGACTTATATCTTCTCGCTTGCAGTCACAGTCATTTAGCTGTACATACAGTCTGTAGGTATCAGTAAGTTATAGGGGACAAGCAGTATACAGGAGCTATAAAGAGCCACTTAATTAAGCATGAGCTTAGGAAACTTTTCCTCTTTTGTATAATTTCACGAACTTGCCATTCAATGTAACCATTCTATACAGGCCCATTCTATACAGACAAAGGATGATAACTCCCCCCACCTCCCCCCCGTCTCTCTCTCTCTCTCTCTCTCTCTCTCTCTCTGTGTGTGTGTGTGTGTGTGTGTGTGTGTGTGTGTTTATCTCGGTGTTTTATATAGGCAAAGCAAGTGACAGATTTTTCACGTTTTGTCGGTGTTTTATATAGGTAAAGCAATCAGATGAACTTGAAAACATACTCGCAAAGAAGTTCCTTAGGTTTATTTCCATGAGGGCAGAAGCATTTCAGGTTCTGAGGAGAAAACCAGTACAGGTATGTTTATGCATGAGCACAGTTTAATAACATACATATTAAAGCACAATTGGCCTCAATATAAACAAATTTGCTTGCCCTTCTCAAGCTAATTGCTTTCTTCTTTTTCCTAATTATTTGTTATAATATTAATAATGATGCTAAAGAAATTGAGAGTTGTATAGCTTACTATTGTATGGTTGACATGAAGGTTTGTTATATGATACTTCATATATGATATTGTAGTGGTCTCAAAATTGACCCTCCTTGCTCACATGTGTCTAAGCAACCAAGTCTCTTTTTGAAGTTTTCGCAACAATCAAGTGCTTCCGTCACATCGGACCCTCTCGAGAGTATCCACAGTTTTCAGAATCACTTCAATCCGAACTCAAGCCTCTAAAGCTCTGCTACCCAGAACTGTTTTGGAGTGAACCCATGTTCCAGAGGCATCACTCTCTGGAGTCACCAGTAGTCTGACATTCCCGACTTCACCCGGAGGCTCTCAGTAATAACCGCCTAGATCTTCACCTGCGATCATGCCACCTCTTCTCTCCCACATTGAAGACGTGTAACACCTATGCACTTAAAGTGGATAGTTATAAAATTTTCTGCATGCAATCTCAACCATCACGCCATCAATCACGACCGTTACAACAAATTCACATATAAAGATCGTGCAGCTATACAAATCCTGCGAACGCCCCATCCGCCTCCGGGCCTACAGTTCAGTACAAATAAATCTTCTTCTCTGAGAGGAAGAAGGACCCCTAACCTTCCACTAGGACCTTAGAGTTTCTATCAAATCCCAACTCAAAGAAATATTAATACATATCTGTAATTTTTGTAAACCGGCGAATTATAGTGATTTTTTCTCCTCCCCGTGATTTTTTCCAATTTCGGTTTTTACGTAAAAAAATATTGTGTCTCCATCTGCTTTTTGTGTTGTGTTTATTATTTTGCAATTATACTTTAAACACACACTTTCATTTGTGGTGTGGATTGAATGTCTGATCACTCACAACGAAAAATCACCACCACAAAATGGTGCTTTCATTGAGAGCTGAGTCTTTACACTCGAGATCTCTCCCCTTAAAACTCAAAAAAACCTTACTCAAAAAGCCTCTTTCAGATCGACAATGGCCCTAAAGAAAGAGAGCCATCCACGACGGTGCAACATCCAATTGTAAGGCCATCAGAATCGCTGGGGTCACGACGCCCCCACCATCCAACGATCAGCCACATACCACTGGGAACACTGGCTCCTCGCCTCAGGGAGCAACCGTCAGTGTCCAACCACCACAGCGGCATGAAGACCATCTCCTTCAGATGCTCGCTGACATGAAAGAGCAGATGAAGGAACAACAAGTCCAATCAGATCGCGATCATGAGCAGGTAGATCTCGACCTCGAGAATGTTGTCCATGAGTGGGAGGCATTGAGGTAGCTCATCGACCCACTCTAGGCTCAAATCATTGCCCTTCAGAATAACAAGTCATCAATGCAGTCAGAAAGAGAACCTGAAGTCGGTGGATCTCCTAACCTTCGAGTCCTTGACAAACTGATTCAGAGGTGGATTGCAAAAGTTAGGCTGCAAGGCCACCCAACGCCTTCAGTTGCTAAAGTTTTCGACTCCCCTCCTCTCCGAAGACATCCTAGAGTGTGAGTTCCTGAGAAAGTTTTTAACTTCAATCTTCGACTACTACTCCGGAGTGAGCGACTCCGTCCAACACATCAGGCATTTTCAGGACAAGATGGTGGCATTAGATTGGTTCTATTCTCTGTCGCCTCACTCTCTCCACAATTTCGAGGAGGTAACCAAGGCGTTCCTCGCTCAGTACGCCCCCGCCAGGAGACCAAGAAGAATAACCATCATCTCTTTGTCAAAATGAGGTAGAGTGAAACCTTAAATCATATATCAGCTTCTTCTAAAGCCAACTTGCCAAAGTTCCCAACTGCGGTGAAGATGTCTTTGTGCTAGCATTCATCAGCGGGTTGCAGGTTTCTCACCCCCTATACAAGCACCAACTCAAGCACAATGTCACTCGGATGAGTGAGGTTTTGTCACGAGGTTATCCCCGCATCTAGCCGGAGGAAGTAATGAAGAGTTCCTTCAATCATACTGCAAAGCATGGTGACGTAAGAGAAAAGTCGAAGTGTCTGCACCTGCTTTCAGAAACAGGCGCTCCCTATCATTCCGCCAAATTTGCTTTGGGGTTCTAATGGGCCCGGCCCGGCCGAGTTGGCCTAGGCCCGACCCGAGCCTAGTCCTGGCTCGGCAACGCCCTCAAACCCGGGGCGTGCCCGGGTTTGGGAATGGAGGCCCACGGCCCGGCTGGGACTGGCAGCACCGGGGACCGGGTCGCACGTGTGCCGAACCCAGGCCGGACTCGGACTGGTTGGTCCAGACTCAAATTCCCAATGGCTATTTTTATAGTTGTTAGGTTTGTTCCGGGGTGTTTTGCAATTTTTTTGCAAAATACCCCCAACGGCTATAAATGCCCCAGATTATAGCTGTTAGGGTTTTTTGTAATTTTTTATCCCATAACGGCTCTATTGGGTCCAATTATTTTTTTTGCAAAAAAAAATTATATTTTAATACCCTTTCCCCTCTATAAATCAGCCTCTTCCCCACTTCATTTCATCACAAAAAATCCTCCAAAATCTCTAAAAAATCTCAACAAATTTTACCCTACAATTTCTCTCAAACTCTTTCAAGTGCTCAAGCTCTCACGCTCTCTTAAGTTCTCAAGTGCTCAAGCTTCTTCAAGCCCTCTCAAGCTCTCAAGTGCTCAAACTTTCTCATGTGCTCAAGCTCTCTTTAACATTCTGATATGTACATTATTGACAAATTTAGTTTAAAAATAGACACACTCTTCATCAACAAGCTGAAATAATCTTTCTTCTAGATATAATCATAATTTAGATTTGACTAGTCAAGAATGACATGATTTGCATTTGCCTTTATCCGACACTCGAATACTTTTATTCACATAACCAGAAACACCCTCCACGTATTTTATTGCTTCTTGATCCACCTTTTACTTCTACTCCGAAGAAGCAACTTTCATGGCAAAGAAAAATCAGAGGTTTGGAAATTTTTTAAACAGAAAACTATTAATGGAGATAGGAGTGTTTTATGCAAGTTTTGTCCTGATGTTTTTTATGCTTTTTCAAAAAATAGTGGAACCGATGCACTAGCTAGACACATTAGGACAAAACACCCCCAAAACAAACCACGACAAACACAAAATTTTCACTTTAGATTGCACACTAAGCACCTTTAGTTATAATCATCAAAGAGGTAAAACTAATTTAGGTAAATATCTTATTCAGGCTGAACAACCTTTTAATTTGCTGAAAATGAAGCATTTTTAAATTTTATTAGAACTACTCATAATCATGAACATGAACCGTTCTGTAAAGATACTATTAGAACGGAAATGTTCAGGGTGGTTGAAGAAATAAAATAACTTCTACTTGCAATTTTTTCTTCAATGCTACAAAGAGTTTCATTCTTATTGATGGGAAGCTCTTAACGATTTTCGTTACATATTGTTACTGCACATTTTATTGATTCTGATTGGTTTTAAAGCAAAAAAATTATTCGTTTTAAAAATTATTTTTTCTCACAATGCCTCTAATCTTAGTCAGACTATTATGAAAGTTATTAAAGATTTTAGACTTGAATCTAAATTTTTTTTATTTCAATTGATAATGCTAGCAATACTACTGTTGCAATTGAGCTTTTAAAGAATTATTTTAGACCAGTTTTGAATGAATTTTTTTTCATATTCAGTATGTGTGTCACATTATTAACTTGTGTGTACAGGATGGTTTAAAATGTATAGATGATTATATTCAAAAGTTAAGTAGTACTATTTTATTTATTAGCAGTAGTTGTCTAAGGAGGCAATATTTTAAACAAATTTGTTTCAGCTTAGGCCTACAAATTAGAAGTTTACCTCAGGACATAAGAACTCGTTGGAACTCAACATATAATATGTTGAGGAAAGTTATTCCTTATAAAATGCAATATATATTTATTTTCACGGAATTGCCAGATCAAGATATTTCGAGAAGGAATTGAAAATTTGTGATGTAATTTGTAAATTTCTAAAAAAATTTGAAAGAGTAACAAGATTATTTTCTGGTGTTTATTATCTCAAAACTAATTTAGTATTTTCCTACTATGTTTTATTTTGCTATTATTATATATCCTCATATTAAATTTGAAGGATATAAATATTTATTTGAAATTTTTTATGAAAAAATGAATTATTCTGATTTTTGTCATAGTATGGATAGATATTGAAAATTCTATAACTAATTTGTATCATAATTTGGAAATAAACAATCATCATCCTGCACTTCATCTAGGCCTAGAAGTTATTTATTATCTGCATCGAAAAGATTAAGAAGTTCAGGCACATTGAATGAGCTTCATTATTATTCGACTCGTGTCATAGCTCTTAAGATTGATGCGGATTCAGGATTTAAATATTTAATATTTTGGCTTGGTGGAAATTACAGGAATCACATATCTTATGCTTTCCATCATGACACGTGATTTACTACCCTCTGTCTCCATAGTACCTTCAGAACTACTTTTAGTATAACTGGATGAGTGTTAACTGATATGAAGAATCACCTGTCGTCAGAAGCCATCGAGATAAGTATATGCGAGAAGGATTGGCTGGATGCGGAGACGAAAAGCTAAAATAAACCAGTAGAAGAAATCATTGAAGACTCTCCAGAAGATGAATGAAGAAATGAAGATTTATATACTTCATTTGTATTTGTATTAATTTATAATTCATTTTAAATTTATATACTTCATTTGTATTTGCCTCAGTTTATACTTGATTCTCAGTTTATACTTGATTTTTAATCTATATACTTCATCTGTAAATGTATTAATTTATCCAAATTATCGGATTGTTAATAAAAAATTTCCATTTGCATTTCACAACTTGTAGTAATTTGTTAAAATTTGTGGAATTATTTTTGAACTTTTGGGGATTTAAACATTTTATAAAACTATACTTCAAAAAATTATTTTTTGAATTTTAAAAAATGGGCTGGTGCAGGCTGAGTCTGGCCCGGGCCAGGCCGGGTCGGTCGATTTTTGCGGATGGGTCCAGGCTTGGCCCGGCCTGATCCTTGACTTGCCGGGACCGGGCAGGGTCAAATCTGACCCATTTCGCACCCCTAAATCCACTCCAAACTTACAAATCCGATGGAATAATATTTCACTCTGTGAGGCTCCCCATCAACGAAGCTTTCAACATCTTCAAGGACAAGCCGTGGTAGGCGCCTGAGACCAATCCAATGCGACTCCTCACTTCCCGGAGTGAAAGAATATTTCTCCTATCATGAGTGAAAGGGATACAAGATTATCTCTTATTGGTCCCTCTGAAAGTATCCAGAAGAGCTCATCCAACAAGGTCTCCTCAAAGAGTACATCCTCACTCCCGAAGCAGCCTCCGGATCCGGACATCTCAATGCTCAATCGCCTATCCAGCCACAAACATGATCACCCAATGCAAAGTGATTGATTGATCCGCGTTTCCAAGAGACAGAGCGGTACTCCTATCCCTACAATTTAATGGAAACCATTCCAATTTGAATAAAATGATATTTTTTTCTCCTAACCATTGCAGCATGATTACTTATCAATTTTGCATATTTTTTGCCATATTCTAACATTTATATTAAATAAAATTTTGCTATCTAACCTTCTCTTTGTTTATTAGCATGCATGGTACTTAGCGATTAAGGAGAAGAAGAGCCTAAAAAGAGCAAGGATTCTAATTAAATTCGGAGTTAAAATTAATTATTTTTAAGTCAAGGGAAAAACGAATATTTTTAGAATATTCACTTTTCAAATAAAATTCTAAGAATGTATATTTAGATGACTAGACGAGGCGAAGTTGCAAAAGGAAACGCAACATCACCTGCCCAACAAAAGCCGCGCCTTCTATAATGCCGCGGAAACGCGACAATCCTAGGACTGTTTGCGTCGCGTTTAGGTGTCCGACTTCGATTCATCATATCTCTGGTGTTCTCCTATATCTACACTATTGGAGGCAAAGGCAAAAAGATATCTCAGAAACATCGACACAGAGATCAAAATTAGGGTTTTAGATTGTAGTTTTAGTTTTTCTTTTATTTTTCTTGTAATTTAAATTAAAGAGAGATTAATAAGTTTAAAAGAGAGAGTGGATTCAAGGGTGACAATTGATGTATGTTCCTCCTTTCTCTTATTGTTTCTCTATTTAAATCAAAAATTGCTTTTACCTTATTTTGTGTATTTTCTTATAGTTTTAAGTTAATTAACCTTCTAGATTATCTCCTTCTCTTTTGATTTCTAAATTCATATAAATCTTATAACTTCGGAATAGCTTTGCCATTGCGAGTGCCACCGATAGTTCATGATGATGGATTTCTTCTTCTTTTTATATTAATTCATGCTTGCTCTTTGCGTTTTGATGATATTAGTAAGGATGGAATTGAGTCTCTTCTTATGGGTTATGTGATGATTGCTTTCAATTCAAAGTGAACCGTCGACTAAGATTTAAGGTTAGACAATCGTCTGAAGTGGTAAGTAATCTTATTAGAACACCTAGTAGATTTTATCTATGAATTTCTTTTCTTAATTCTCTTTAAAAAACCAAAAATACAAATTTATCCTTTTCCTTCTTCCTACTTCCTCTTATAACTTAACATCATTTTCTTTTTATGTTTCTCAAAACAAAGAAGAACAACGTAACCAATTTAATTATTAAAATATACCGAAAAGGTTGCACGCATCTCTCCTTGTGGATCACGACCCGCATAGCCACTGTTACCGTGGTTAAATTGCGTGAAGTCAGAGTAACACTTTCGATTTCAAATTACATATTTTAATATCTCGACCTTTTCCCAATCAAATTTTGGCGTCGTTGCCGGGGAGGGAACAATATTTCTTTATTTACTAAGTGGTTATTAACAACTGCAAAATATCAATAGACGTTCTGTGACTGCCCAAGAGGGCAAAGCACTAGAAACAACCAACCAGCCACGCAAACGCGGCAAAAGCCGTGTTTCCATGGCTGAGTTGGTTACTCACCCTGCGTCTTTGCAGGGTGATTGAATTTAAGTTACTAGCTTCTGCAGTTAGTAGATTTTTTTTATTAACTTGTTCTACACATTGTTTTAATTCAATAGTAACTCATGCTTGAAATTGCTTAAAACACGGTTAGACGTTGTATCCTAGGTATCTATCTGTCTTATTCTGTTTCTTTTTAATTACTGTTGAAGAGTGTTGGAGACGAGGTACGTCTGCATTGCATTTAGATTAGAAAACATTCTTGGGTGCTTTATAATTGTTTTGAGTGTTACTTTTCTATTTACTTGCACACGTCACACTAAAAAATTAAAGACAAATCCTATAAAGAAGATAAGGTGGGGAAGTCATTACCCTCCCTTAGCAAACAAACAATCGCCAATGTATTCACAACCTAAGCCTAATTTAAAATTTGAATAGACGTTGCCTTAGGGATATTTCGGACTTACTAGGAGATTGACCAAAGGAGTAAGTTGTTGGAGTTTGACTCTTGTCAAATCAGTGTCAAAGGTTACGGATTAAGAGGAAAGATCCTCGAAGACCAGTGGTTGGCATAATTAAGGCTTGTTGCTCTGCACGGATACCTTTCACTGCGTTTTGCCCCTACCTGACTGATTAACTTGTGGTCAGATTGCTGCAATATACCTCCCGTGGACAGTCAACCAGTTAGGAGTCGTTTAGGTCTAAGTTTACCTTAGAATAAGCTTGGTTGATTTTTTTGTTTATTTATTTATTTTTTTGTGTGAAATGGATTATAACCCTAATTTCTCCAACTTTAATATTAATCCATATTTCACCCTGTCTTCTTTTGATTCGGATATTACTAACCCGACATTCCATAACTTGACTCAGCCAAATATACAGGATTGGTTTTATCCGACTCAATATACTCTCCAATCTTAGTATTATGAACAAAATTAGATTAACCATCTCAACTCTTCATCGAGTCAATGGGGATACAATACCCCGAGTCATATTACCAACCACATTTCCAACATTTAGCTTCATATACTCCTTTTTTGAACAACCATTTGGAGAAAAAATTGAGTTAGAAAAGAGTATGGAAGCCTTGAATGAGTCCGAATGATAATTTAAAAACATGGTGAACTCAACATTCCCACGAAATTTCCAAATCCAAAATCAAGACACTTTTTTCCAAGTCCTATCATGACAAGAAGACCCTATTGACTTAAAAAATAGTATGGAAGCCTTGATTCAGTGCCAAAGTGATTTCATCTAATCAAATTTCGATTGTACCCAGTCTATCGATATGTTAGAAGTAAAATGAATCAATTGGTCAACACTTATAGGAATGAGGAAACTCTGAAACTCTCTCCCTCGTCAATATTTAACCAATCATGATATCTCTAACCCTATCGATCTAGCTCAAGAATCATGTTGTTTTGGAAACCAAGATTCAATTCTATCACAACATCTTGAATTTGATCAATACCAATTCTTAGACAACATTTCAGAGCCAGCGTTGATTCCCGTACCCATATATCTTGAACATGAACCACCGATTTTGGACAGTCATATTCCATTGATGAGAAATGAATGTTAAACTCAACCTTTGATTTGAACCCAACTCTTGAACCATACCCGATTCTAGAACTTAAACTTGATTTAAATCAATTCTATAAGTCTGTATTGGTTCCCGAATCTTTCATCTCGAATCCAAATTAACCACTCCACCGAGTCACATTCCATTGTTGGATTAAGGTGTTGAACAAATATAACTTAGAGGTGGTTTATCAAGATTGGTCATAAACTGGGATGATTTTTATGCTAGGATCTTGCATGAACATGATCCTATTTAATTTGGGAGTTATAACAATGTTAACGGGTTAGAGGTCAAAGGTGGGTTCCTTCGAACACCACATTCATTAGATTGGGCAGCAACACTTGGATCAATTAGACCACCACCAGAATCACCACAATGAGGTGACATCTTTCCTTCCTTTTCTCTTTTTCATGCATATATGCATTCATTCATACATTGAGGACAATGTATGAGATAAATGTGAGGGAAAGTTTCACTAACATAGTTACTAACATAAGTTTATAAAAAACTTTTAGAAGAGGGGAACAATATTTTGACTTTTTTAAAAAATTAAGTTAATCTTAAAGAATAGGAGAATTAGTTTTTTAAGAGGGAACAATATTTTAACCTTTTTAAAAAAAAATTAGTTAATCTTAAAGAATAGGAGAATCTTATTTAGGATTTCTTAATACTTAGTCAAAAAAAGATTATTTGCTTGATTTCTAGGGTTAGGTGAAAAATTGAAAAAGTAATTTAGTCTTGATTTTTACCTTGATGAATATGCACTTTTTACATACACTTACACACTTAGAATTCAAAACAAAGACTCTTGTACCTTATGGAAAGAAGAAAAAAAAAGAAAAAAATTATTTATCAAAAATCCTCTGATTAAGCTGGGTGGTTGTGCCTCATAAAGCATAAGTATTCACACCTAAAAGTGGTTCATATCATCAAATAAAATTCTTAGTTTTGTGGCTTTGTTTGCTTGAGTCCTTAAAGTCCTAGGGGTATTTTCTCACCCGGTGTCCTAAAACTGTCCGATTTGGGAGCCACCGACCTAAGGCTCATTACATGGGCGAATTAGAAAGCCTAATAGAAATAAGAGATATTACCACCATAAAATAAAAAAATAAGGTATAAGAGTTAGCGTTGAAGAATTTCGAGCTAAAAATCAGTCACAAAGGTGCATATGATTTAAGGTAAAATAATAGATTAGATGAGAAATACAGTTTGAATCTTCACCTTGATTGATAAACAAATTTTTGCATAGTGACTAAGTATATGAATGAATAGCTTGGTGATCCTAAGACTTATAGATTACGATTTTTACAAGAATTTTTAAATATTTTCTTTCTTTCAAAATGTGTTTTTGAAAATATTAACACTTTGTTTTTCTATCTTTTATGGATTTTGTTGGTGCAATTCACTGAAAACCCTCACGAGATAAAACTCGTCCTCTAGGGACACCTAGAGATTTAACGGCTTGTTACATATGCGAAGTGCAACCGTGATTCTTACGAAAGTGAGAAAGATTAGGTTAGTTTAATTTTTTTGTGTTTTGCTTGAGGGCGAGCAAAAGATAGGTGTGGGGTGTGATTACTCATTAATTTTGCATATTTTCACCATATCCTCACATTTATTTTAAATAAAATTTTGTTATTTAACCTCTTCTTTGATTATTAGTGTGCATGATACTTAGTGATCAAGGACAAGAAGAGCCCAAAAAGAGTAAGGATCCTAATTAAATTCGAAGTCGAAATCAATTATTTTTCAAATCAAGAGAAGAAACAAATATTTTCAGAATATTCACTTTCCAAATCAAAATTCTGAGAATATATATTTGGATGACTGGAAGAGGTGAAGTTGCAGAAGGAAACGCAACGTCACCTGCCTAACAAAAGCTGCGCCTTCTCCTATAATGCCGCGGAAATGCGGCAATCCTAGGACTGTTTGCGTCATGTTTTGGTGTCCGATTTCGATTCATCATATCCCTGGGTATTCTCCTATCAATACACTATTGGAGACAGAGGCAAAAAGATATCTCAGAAACATCTACGCAGAGATCAAAACTAGGGTTTTAGATTAGTTTTGTTTTAGTTTTTTTCCCTTTTATGTTTCTTGTAATTTAGATTAAAGAGAGATTCATAAGTTTAAGAGAGAGTGGATTCATGTGTGACAATTGATGTACGTTTCTCTTTTCTCTTATTGTTTCTCTATTTAAATTGAAAATTGCTTTTACCTTATTTTGTGTATTTTTCTTCATGGTTTAAGTTTATTAACCTTCTAGATTACCTTCTCTTTTGATTTCTAAATCCATATGAATCTTATTGCTTCGGAAATGCATTGCTATTGCGAGTGCCACTGGTAGTTCATGATGATAGATTCCTTCTTTTTGTGCATTAATTCATGCTTGATTTTTGAGTTTGATGATATAATGTGGATGAACGAGTCTCTTCTTATGAGTTATGCGCTGATTGCCTTCAATTCAAAGTGAACCATTGTCGAAGATCTAAGATTAGGCATTTGTCTGGAGAGGTAATCTAGTTAGAACACTTAGTAGATTTTATCCATGAATTTCTTTTCTTTTTAATTCTCTTTTAGAAAATCAAAAATACAAATTTATCCTTTTTCTTCTTCTTATTTCCTCTTCTAACTTAACATCGTTTTCTTTTATCTTTTTCAAAACAGAAGAACAATTTAACCAATTTAGTTTTTTAAAATATACCGAAAAGCTTGCATCACATCCCTGCTTGTGGATCACGATTCGCATAGCCACTGTTACCCTGGTTAAATTGCGAGAAGCCAGAGTAACACTTTCGATTTTAAATTACATATTTTAATATCTCGGTTTTTTCCCAATCACAGCCCGTCCAAGCTAAACATTCCGCTGATGGGATTTTCCCACTCAGAACTACACCGATGTTGGGATTTCCCCCACTCAGAGTCGGTCCTTCAACTACTAGGACTATCATCACTCGGAAGCGATTGCGAACTACTTCGCTGCTAGGATTTTCCACTCAGAGTCAACCCTTTCGCTGCTGGGATTTCTCCCACTCAGAGACGACTATGGATTGCTCCGCTGTTGGAATTTTTCTCACTTGAAGGATTGTGTCTGTGTTCCGCTGATGGAATTCCTCCACTCGGAACTACTCCGCTGTTGAGATTTTCTCCACTCTGAGTCAGTACTTCCGCTGTTGGGATTTTCCCACTCGGAAGTGACTGTAAACTACTCTACTGCTGGGGTTTTCTCCACTCGGAGGCTCGAATCGCCACTCCGCTGCTGGGATTTTCCCCACTTAAAGTAGACGCATCCAATTTGTCGATGGGTGATACCCTTATTTCAGGTCCTTACCGGGATCGCGACTCTGCTGATGGGATTTTCCCACTCAGAAGCATATGTGAACCCGACTCCGCTGCGGAGATTTCCCTAACTCGAAGGCCCAACTTCGCTGCCGGGATTTCCCTCACTCGGCGGTCCAGATCGCAACTCTGCTGCTGGGATTCCCCCCACTCGGAGTAGACGCATCCAATCTGCCGATTGGTAACACCCCCACTTCAGGCTTTTTTCCAATTTGTAGGTAACCGAAGAGCCTATGATTGCACGAGACATATGGTATATACATGAGGGGTTTCTTATTTAGATTATCCCTTCGATGTAACTGGTTTCGTATAATTGCAGGCTGGAGGAATCAAGGGTATCGGAGAAGGTACAGTCACTTAAGTATTATCAAAACCTCACTTTTGTGAATGTGTGCATGTTACTCATCCCGATACGATATGGTTGTGTGTCTAGCCTATGATCGCGCGAGACTCATGGTGTATACATGAGAGTTTTCTTGTTTGGTTTATCCCCTCAAAATACTAGTTTCAAGTGATTAAAAGCTGGGCATGCACAATCTTGTCATCCCAAACTTTTCTTTTAATACTGCATGTAACATTTTATTCGAGTTGCATCATTGCATTCTGTAGTGCATCATCCCTCCGCTGTGGAATTTTCCCTACTAGGAGCCCTACCAATTTTCATACTCAGTTACTGTGATATTCCCTACTCGTAGGCCCAACTATACTGTAGGGATTTTCCTCTCTCAGAGTCCCAAAGTCACGAATGGGATTTTATCCACACGAAAGCAACTGTGAACCCGACTCGGAGGATAAAATTTGCAGGTGCCACTGATGGGACTACCCCTACTCGCGAACACCACAAACCCGCCAAACTATCCACATGCCAAGTCAAATATCCCGGAGTTAAAAGACAAGCACTCCGAGGAGAGACAGTCAATTCCAAAAAACACAAATAATAAAATAAATCAGACAAGATTTATGCAATTATTTTCATTCCAAATACAAACATTTATTCTAAATCTTTTCATTTCAATTACATTACTTTAAATTTACTTGATTACGCCTAACATGAGTAATGCAAGATTATATCACATTTCTCTGTGTACATTTTTGAAAAGAAATACATATGACCACCCTCTATCCAGCTCTACCAAACAGGTCCTCGATGCTGAAGCAAATAAAGATTTGCTTATCGGAGAACACTTCACGGAGGCATAACCTTATTGTTCACGCTACCATCCAAAGGTCCCAGAGGAAGCTCCGAGAAATTCTTTCACAAAAATGAGAGATCCTTTGGATGAAAAACTTTCCCTCTCGCCTCCTAGGAAGTTAGAAGGACTCTGAAAAGACATACAAGCCGGTGATGGTATCACGCCACTGACCCTTTATTCTAGGAAGAGTCAGAGCTCCAGAAGAAGTTCTTCACCAGTGACATTCTGAGGAATACCCTCTATACTCCATGTTGCTCGCCACGAGAGAGTTTCCAAGCGCGAGCAGCAACTCCTCGACCGGAGTGAAGACTGTCAGGCATGAAAAACGTTGATCGAATCGGATTCACCTCTGTGACTGTCTGAAACAAACCTCACTCCTTCCTCATATGTGCTATGAAGAAGAACATCGAGCCCAGATGAGAGCTCGATTTATCCGATCGGAGACCAGACAAACAAACCAAGTCAAATTGGAAGCCCAGTCCATCCTTCCTGGTAGCAGAGCCTTGTCGCTAAAACTGATGTTTTGTTACAAGCTCATCACGAAAATTGATGTTTTGTGCCAACTAGACTCCCAAGCAGCAAGAGCCCGACATCCATTCCCGTCATCTCCATCCTCTCCCACTCTGCTCTGGTGGGTTGCCATTTCAAACAAAGAAGAATGAAATGGCAACCCACCAGAGCAAGGGGCTTGGAAGCAAGGATTTTTCAGAGAAGAAGATGAGCAATTTCAACCTTAAGGCTTCACCCTATTTAAAGATGGAGGAGTCAAAACGTTCCCAATTCAAATCTCCAATCTCCGAAAAGCCGCTCAACATCACAAGATCCTTAGTCAACCAATCTGCAGGATATCAACCGCCACTGCCACACGATCTCAGTCATTATGGCGCCAAGAATCGAAATGATGCCAGTCACAGATTTCATGCCAATCTAATCAATAGACACGCCAGTTGTCATCCAGTCACATAATCTCCAGGCGAAATTTCAAAGATTCACATTAATTGACCAGATCCTCCCTTTCTCCAATATCCAGGAGAATCCAAGGCATTCAGAAGAATCAAGGCTTTCAAAGATCTCAACCAACTTTGCTCTTCCGACTTCTCTCTGACAGGTTTCGGCAAGCGAAAGAGCGGGGGCATTTGTAGTGATTGAAAATTGACCCTCAGGAAGATGCTGACATGTATCTAAGCAATCAAGCCTCCCTTTTGAAATTTTTGCAACAATCAACTGCCTTGACCACATCGAACCCTCTCGAGAGCATCCACAGTTTCCAGAATCACTCCAGCTCAAACTCAAGTCAACTTTCAAAGCTCCACCACCCAGAGCTATTTGGGAGCGAATCCCCGTTCCGGAGGCATCACTCTCCGGAGTTATCAACAGTCCAACATTCCCGACTTCATCGGAGGCCCTCAGTAGCAACCGCTGAGATCTTCGCCTACAATCACGCGTCTCTCTCTCCCACGTTGAAAATGTGTAATGCCCATGCGCTCAAGGTGGACCATTTCAAAATTCTCTGCATGCAATCTCAACTATCACACGCCAATCATGATCGTTACAACAAATTCACACATGAAGATCGTGCAGCTACGCAAATCTCGCGAGCGTCTCATCCACCCCAGGGCCTACAGTTCAATACAAATGGACCTTCTTCTCCAAGAGGAAGGACCCCCTGACCTTCCACTAGGACCTTGGACTTTCTATCAGATCCCAACTCAAAGAAACACCAATACACATGTGATTCCTCTAAACCGACGAATTATAGGGAATTGTTCTCCTCTGGTGAGTTTTTTCCGATTTGGGTTTCCATATAAAATATTGTGACTCCATCTGCTTTTTGTGTTGTGTTTATTGTTTTACACTTATAATTTAAACACACACTCTCGTTTGTGGTGTGGATCGACTGTCTGATTAGTCGTAGCAAAAAATCACCACCACAGATATGTCAGGATTGGACTTGGCATTTTTCTTAATTGTGGTGATTCTTCCCACTGTACAATGATGTAGTTGGCCTAGAACTATAGAGTCTTCGACCCACAAGTTGTGGCCTCAAATATTATCATGCGCAACTGAGCCTAGTAAGGGCTAGCTAGACTGGTTGAGAAAATTGGTCATTTTCCCACAATAAGCTGGTGGCATTAGTTAAAAAAAGAGACATTTCTGACTAAAGTAAGTAGATATGTGTCCCCTTTCTTCTTTTATTCACTTCTAAGCTCATTTGCATGTATCTTTTTTTCGGCTTATTTGCATTGTACTTTTTTTTTAGGGAAACGGTAGACACAGTGTCCACCGTGTTTCATTAACGAGTGTTTAATGTTTTCGCATTACACTTTGTTCACCTTATTCTCCTTCAATTTCTAGTTTTTAGACTATGATGGAATATAATAATGCAAGACAACACACTAAGTGGTGTGCACTTATTATTGATGTGCTAATTGTTAGATTAGCTAGAAGAAATATTTGATTCTTATGGATAGTAATATGCAATGTACTACACTATTAAGGATAAGGTTTGATGTAGAGAGTACTCCCAACTATTTTTATTGGTATCCAAACTCTTGCTTCTGGATTCTTTAACCTTGTAGAATGGCATATGAACATTAGTTATCACGTGGTTTACTTTGTGTGTCTTTTCCAGGGATATGACATTAGCTTCCTAATAACAAAATTATCATTGCGAAGATATGCACACGCACAAGCTTATAGATTTCATCATTCAGTTTATGGAGGTATGACTTCTTTTACTTTTTACAAAATTATTTGTACTGAATTGTCATTGTTATATAATGTGTACTGACATAGTTTCTATGGAGGCATGTTGAGGGCCTTTCTTTGTGCGTGGAGACTTGGCAGCTTCCTGAAGGATTTGGAAGCAAATCCTTTCTATTCAAACCTTCCGATAGGACCAAATAGAAAATCTACTCCATTGAAGTTAATCTACATCATGTGGACTGCCTACTGATGCTTAAGTAACAAACTTTTGACCACTTGATTTTTAGATTTTAGGCACTTTTAATGATACATATCACATTTACTGGATCTTCACTTAGTCTTTCTATTATTGAGTTTAAATTGCAGGGATTTGCTTCCAAATCCTTCCTCACGGAACTAAGTTTATTACTTGCTTTTGGAGGGAAGAATTTGGAAGCAAATATGTCCCATTCAAATTCTTTGATAGGATAACCAAGTTGTATATCCACTTTATTCAAGTTTATCTAGATCTTGTAGACTTGCTGAAAACAGATATTCAAGTGTTTAATTTTTTTCCCCCCTACACATCAAATGGGCACGAAAATGGACAGCATAACTAGTAAGTTTCTTAGTTTGATGGTCTATAATGTTTAAGACTAAGAAAAATTGGTTGGCAAGGGTTCTAAAGTGTTAAAATCATGATTAAATTATTGAATCAAGAAATATATGTTGAAAATCATAGATCAGGGAAGTGTTCGGCCTTCCAATTTGTGCTTACTTGATGTATGGGCAAAAAACTTTATAATACATAATTTTTAGTTTTAGAGACTTTAAATGATCTATATTAACTTTCACGGGAATGGATCTTCCATTTGAATGACTTAACATTGAAGTCGAATGAGGGATTTGACTATAAATCTTTACCAAAGTAGCTGAGTTTACATGTCACATGCGGGATCTACAATGACACTATAACATGCAAAGCAAGGTGGGCCATGTTATAATGATCCTCTGCATTCATCTTTATCTACACGTATTTGTTAGTCTATGCATGAAATATCAAGTGATCCATGAAGTGCATCAAATTCTTTCATTTTTTTAAATGATTAAACAGAAATATTATTTAATATTTTCAAAGGCATTTGATGCATGAGTAAATGATATTCAAATCACTCGCATTATAGATAACTAACTTGTGTCATGCACAACCAATTATAATGTGTGCATCAAATTTTCTCATTTCTGTATGGCGGAAATAAAGCTTATCTTGAAGGAATTTGGCAAACATGATGCATAGTTCAATGATTTTCATGTCACTTGATTTTTCATCCTAACATTAATTAACGTGTGAAGATAAAGATTTATGCAGAGGATCATGCATACAATGTCCTACCGGAGCTCCACATGGCACCATTGTAGATAGAAATCTACAATTCCATTGCAGACTGTGTTTCCATTCACTCACACGCGCTGAGGAAAGTAATCCTATGAGAACGGTTTTCAAACTACACATTATAAGAAGTCCATGGTGGGCCGTCCTATGGATGGTGCGAACCATTCATCTTGATCTAATTACCTTGAAAATTACAAATCAAATATTTTCAAATATTTTTACCCGTGTATAAAATGGTTGCACAAAATATGTTATTTCAGCTATAGAAAAAATATCATATGATGCACGGGTAAAAATATTTGGAGCCCTTTAATCTCATTCTCTGAAACATTATAGGTTTTAAAACTAAGTAACTCGTTGGACCATCCATTTTGTGGCTACTTGATGAATAAATAAGAAAACTATAAAGAATCTAAATTTTGGTTTTTGGGCACTTGGAATAACTCCGTGGAACTTCAATGTGGATTTCCTATCCTATCATTCCAACATGTAGGATTTGTTTCTGGATCCTTCGAGGAGCATCCCCCACCCCACCCCCCCCAACCCACCCACCCACCCAACCCACATACAATATTTATGGAGATAGAGATAGACTTGGGTGCTTTCAAAAGGATTCGAGCGCAAATACTTATTATTCGAACTTAATAAAAGAACATTAATTTGAAGTGTTCAAGTTGATCTAATTCATTTAAAGTGCTCAAAAACCTAAAAGTAAGTGTTTCAAAGTTTTTTTGCTCATGCTGATATCAATATGCACAAAATGGATGATCAAAAGTAGCAAGTTTCTTTGATATATGGGTTTAGGCATGCAGATTATCAATTCGATCATTTATCATGATCTAAACATTTGGAAACCCTTACTCTTTTTTGCTAGGTGTCAAATATTCTAGACCATTGAACTAAAATCAATTCGGAACTTAGACCGTACATTTTGTACCCGCTTGATGCACATGCATTGGCAAAAAGAATTGATTTTTTACTTTTTAAGCATTACAAATGATATAGATCAACTTGAAAGGAGTGGTCTTCAATTTCTTTTTCCTAAGGTAGAATTTGAATGTGAAGGATTCACCTCCAAATCCTTCCCAAAGGAAACAAGTCTCTCTCTCTCTCTCTCTCTCTCTCTCTCTAGAATTTGAATGTGAAGGATTCACCTCCAAATCCTTCCCAAAGGAAACAAGTCTCTCTCTCTCTCTCTCTCTCTCTCTCTTCTCTCTCTCTCTCTCTCTCTCTCATGCACGCGGTGCTTCTAACTTGTATTTGTGTTTGCATGATGTAGGACATTGACAAGGAAATCAGCGAGTTAAAACTTTCGGTGAACACCCGTGGTCGCCTAGTAGCCACTGAGTTTCTCAAGCAGTTCGTCTAAAGTGATATTGTTGATAAGAGCATACACACTGCTGATCAATCTTCAAGCCCATTCTTTCGACGAGGATGAAGAAAAAAAAAAATTACTATAATTTTGTTAGGTATTCATGACATGTTTTTGTTGGACATTCATATTGTAATGTTTTTGGTCTTGATTTAGTTGTTGACAGCGAAAGCGAGATTTTCTCTGCTAATGTTTCTGAAGTGGCATCAACCCAGAATGTATTATTGCTGAACCTCTGTTGATTACTATTTGTAAGCTAGTGGAGACCAATTGAAAATATAGCTAATAAATATGAAAATGAGTTAATTTTGGAAATCAACACAAGTAGATTTATGTTCATGCCAAAATAATTTTCCTTAAGCGATTAAATAGAATAGAGATTGTGTGTCGCGCCCACTTGGCTTGTAAATTCTATGTTGGATTGTCAATTTTTGTGATAAAAATCTCACTTGTATATTTGTCATTGCTTTCTGTGTACTTGTATCTGAAAATACACAACTACAGGTTGCTGTTAAGTTTTTTCGCATGTTTTCCCCTAGACTCCAGCAATTTTAGATTGATAGTATATCCTCCTGTTTTCTTTCAAGTTTGATAATTTATCTATTGGGAAAAAGAGAAAAAGACAGATTGTTCAATTATCCTCAAAATTGTATCCTGAAGCAATTTTAGCATAAAGGTGCAACCACCCATTGTATCGAACATAATATGGATTTCTTTGATGAAATTTAAACCTTAAATGTGAGCAGAAGCAACAAGATTAGCTGAAGAAAGAATCTGTGTGAACAAGGCCAGCTTGTGAGCTAAAAAATTGAAATATTTCCAACCAAAAATGAGTTCAGTTTTTGCCATGCCTCAACTTTTTGCTTGCGCTTTTGCATCCTGTTGTGCATGAACATATTTTGCTGTACTTGAGGTTCTAATTTTGTACACACAGTGTTATAGACACCCATTGTAGCTGATATAGGATCGATTTCGTGCAAGAAAATATGTACCCCAGAATATTACATACATCTCATCATGTACGGCGAGATTTATGATACCAAGAATAGTAATATTACGGAGTTTCTTCTCTCAGGGTAGGGACAGAAGAAGTAAAAGAGTACAGAGCCAAGGAATCACCAAGTGATCAGAGTACAGAAGCAGCCTTGGATGCTTCCTTGAGCGCGCTCATGATTTCCCCCGAACGAATCCCGTCTTTGGTATAGACAATGAGGGGGCTCTCTCCCGGCACCACGTCTTCTCTCTGATAGCTCCCTGCTGTCCTTAGAAGCTCTTCGGAACCTCTGTCCACAATGCCTTTCATGATCACTGTCTTGTGGGATCCCGTTATGAGTTCTTCATAGTCCGTGTCGCCCTTCTCTCCAACAATCACGTACATGTTCGTCACGTTCAGACCCCACCGCACAAATAGATACCTTAAAATGTTGAAACAAGGGCATTATGGTTATATGAACATTGGGCATTCCATTTAAGAGTAAAAATGAAATCTTCTAGAATCACACTGTAGTAGTCAGGCTAACCTAAAAACTTGATCATGCAACTGAACAAAGTGCAATGTATCATGATTCTAAAACTATTCTTCTCTTACCTTGAGTGCAATATGAAGTAGCAAAATTACGAGCAAGAAGATAACAGTGGGGTGAGGACTACAAGAGAATTTGGAATAGAAACTAAATTGGATGGGACAATCGCCAAAAATGTTACATGGTTTAAGTTCATGCATACGGGAATCTGGAAGTTTGCCTCCAATGTTTCCAAGAAGAGTTTTAATAAAAATGAGTGGCACAGAAGGGACTGGAAGAAATATTGAAAGTGAACTTTGCGCAAGGACGAGGATAAACCCCCACATATAAATATAACCTGAAGATCACTCACGAGGAAAAGGCACATTATTGGACCACCCCAAGATTATGGGGGGAAATGGGCTCAGGCCAACCCTCAAATTTTCAGTGTGTAAATGGGAAATTGTGTTGCGTACAATAAATAGGTGTAAACGGATCAGATCCAGATAAGATATAGCATTTACCATTTCTAGATCTCTTTCCAAATCACTGATACGAATACAAATATAATTCGATAAGGAAAAGTCATACTAGATCCACAAAACTGGATAAGAATTGGATATGAGGGAGACAAAACGGTATGGATGACTGTAGTGATCAAAATTTGACCCGCATTAGGATGATAGCACGTGTCCTAAGTGCTTCTTCCGAGAAATCCATAACTCCCAGAGTCCATCCCGGGGACTCCGTCACTTCTGGTCCTTCCGGTGCTACCCTTCGTTCTAAAAATATTCCTGATCCGGAACCTTCCACACTCCGAAGACCTTACCACTCCAGAACCTACCACACTTCAAAAGACCTTACCACTCCGAAACCTTCTACAATCCGAAGTTTTCGACTCCGAGCCAGAAACTTCAAACAGCAGTCTGTCGAGATCTTCGCCTATCATTACACCGCTCCATCCCCCATCCCCCCCCCCCCCCCCCCACATTGAAGAAGCGTAACACCCCCAGATTAAAAAGGGCAGTTATATATGGCAACGGATATTCCTACACGCAATTCCAGTCAATCACGGAGGTGATCGCGACCGTTGCAAAGGATCCACCACATGCAGATCGTGTCGTTACCACAGTCCGCCAATTCCGCCTCCACTCGAACATCTATGTCAGGTGTATATGATCTTTTTTCTCTTAGAAGAAGGGGATCGCTTCCCTAATCTTCAGAATACACACACCACACCAGACAGTTCTCCTCTGCTAGTGCACTAACACGCCCAGAGTTGTCCTCTAGCGGTCCTTCCTCCCATCACACCAGCAGTAATCCTCTATCAATCCTTCCTCCCACGTTCGCAGTTGTCCTCTGCGCAACACCTCCATCCACTACCCCAGACAATTGTCCTCTGCCTTTCTTTTCATTCCACCTACTGATTCTCACGCCCGAGGGTTTTAGCTCAGCACCACACCAGTCTTCTATCCTGAAAGTTATCTTTTCCTGTGTGTGCTCTGACATGTACCATCCGTGGCGCGCCCAAATCACTTATGGTGGGTTCAATCCACGGTAAGTTAGCTCCACAAACTAGTGCTTTTATTGAGATCTGAATCCATTCTCAAGATCTACCTCCCATCCATCCTAAAATCTTCCTAAAAAAGCCTCTTCCATGGCGTCAATGGCTCCAAGAAAACAAATTGTCATCCACAATGGTCTCCCTTCAAAAGACAGGACCAACGACACCGTCCCTTCAAAAGACAGGACTAACAGCACCGCTGGGGGCATGGTTCCCCACTTGCTGTCGATCAATAACATGCTACTGAGGACACTGTCCCCTCCTTACCGCAAGGGGCAGCCACCAGCGTCTGACGGACGATCCTGTACGAAAGCCAGATCCTTTAGATGCTCGCCGACATGAAGAACCAGATAAAAGAGTAACATATCTAATCAAATCGCGCTCGCGAGAATGCCGCCTGCGAGCAAGAGGCATTGAAGCGTCACAACAACCAACTCCAGGTTTGGATCTTCGCTCTCTAAAGAGCTCAGGAGCAGACGCAGCCAGAAGGCCAACTTGGAATCGGAGAGCCTTAGACCGATGGACCCATCACAAATCTGAGGCAGCCCAGACCGATGTCCCCCTCGACGAAGACTACTCTGACAATGAGGCCATTCGCCTTGTATCCGAACAGAAGCTCACCTCCGCTAGGCTCAGAGAATAATCAAAGAATGTCCCCGACATCCGAGCCCTAGACGAGCTAATCCAAGGATGGACCAAGGAGGCTAAACTGTAACTTCAAAATGGACCGAAACAAGCCGCTGATAGAGTCCCTGACTCTCCTCTCTCCGAAGAGATCCTGGAGTACGAGTTTCTAAGGAAGTTCGCAAATCGACCTTCGACTAGTACTCCGGAATGAGTGACTCAGTTCAACATATCGGCACTTTTGGGACAAGATGGTGGTCTACTCCTACAATGATCCGCTCTTGTGCCTAACTTTTTTGTCCAGTTTAAAAGGCGTGGTCTCGGATTGGTTCTACTCCCTACTATCACACTCTCAACAACTTCAAAGAGATAACCGAAGCATTCTTTACCTATTACGCCTCTCGCCGGTGAAAAACACCTAGAGGGGGGGTGAATAGGTGTAAGTGCTAATCTAAGAAACTTAATGCAAACTAAGTGCGCTAAATGCGGAAGCTAATGCAAATTATGCACAAACTAATACAATACAACAAGTGTAGCCGAATTCCCCTTGCGAGGCTCTGGACTAACTCCTCTTGATTCCCCTTGAAATGGGTTGAGGCGCTATGTGAAGCTCTTGTTGGATGAGTATAAGTTAGGCACACACACAAGCAATCCAAGCAATATGAAATGCACACAATCAAGCCAAGCATATAAGAATGAATTACAATATAAAAGATGCAAGGCAACACAAGCAATATATAAGATATGTATGCAATGAAAAAAAAATGATGCTTGAATGAAATGATGCTTGCACAAAGTAAAGAGAGTAGAGTTGAGAGAAATTGGATCAAACGCTAACACAAAGATTTGTTTCGAGGTTCGAGCACCTTGCTCTACATCCCCGCCTACACCACCGTGTAGGATTTCCCAATCCACTATAGAAGTACCGAACTCCTCTCTCAACCTTACAAAGCCACCGAGGCTATACAACCACAATCCACCTCTACCGAAGAGGGATACGGCCCGTAGCCACAACAAACAATAACAACAACAACCTCTACCGAAGAGGCTCACAACAAACACAATCACCTCTACCAAAGAGGAATCCAAACCAATACCACTCCGATCACCTCTACCGAAGAGGGATTCACAAAAGTAAGGAGGGTTTACAATAAGTGGTTACAAAGACCACAAACACAATCTTTCTTTCTTTTCTCTTTTCTTTTCCACAAAAACAAGATCCTAATAGTTTAGGATAGTATGATAGCTCAAGTGTGGAAACTATGTGTTTTGGAAAACAAGAACTCAAAGAAAACACTTGGGAAATTTCTTGTAAAAGATAAAGAATGAAAGCCAATACAAAAATCCCAAATTCCAATTTCTTTGATTTTTCCAAAACCCAAAAACACAAAGAATAAATCTTGTTAGCACTTAAAACTCTTTTAAAACACTTTTAAACACTTCAGAAAGTCTGAAATTTTTAGCTCTAAAAATCTTGTTCAAAACAATGGAGAAATGGGGTATATATAGCCCCTAGGAAAAACTAGCCGTTAGGCTGATGTGGCAGTCTGACCAACTGCCGGTCGACCGGCCCGGTCGACCGCCAACGGTCAAAAATGTGACCGTTGGGCAAAGGCGGTCGACCGGCCCGGTCGACCGAAATAAACCGAGAGCAGAGCTCTCAGACCCGGTCGACCGGCTCGGTCGACCGTCCACTGTGCCTAACAGACGTGCACGTCTGTGCACATCGGTCGACCGGAACGGTCGACCGGCCCTTGGTGCGGTCGACCGTCACGGTCGACCGACCAGCCTGTCAGCACAGTCCTCAGTTCTGCACAGATACGGGATTTGAAAATAGGTCTTTTCACTCAATAAAAATCCCATAAATTCACAGTAAATCTAAAAAATAGTTTTAATCACAATAAAAACTGTTTTTCTAAAAATATGTTTTTCTAAAACTTGTTTTATCATTTTACTTTGATAACCAAACTTGTGATAAAAATTTCAAGACATATATCAATCATATCAATTCATTTTTGTGTCTTGCCAATTTTATCATAAACAAAACTTGTATTTTTATCAAACTTTGATTTTTCCAAAACATGAATAGAAACGTCAAAATAAGTTTGTTTACCAAGTTAAATCATGTATGTATAAATAGAACATATCTAATATACATATAACATATGTAAACTTGTTTTGATCAACTATTCATGAAAACCAAAAAACAAATCATGAAACGTGTGTGTTTTGTGCACTTGAGCATATCAACTAAACTAAGCTTTACAAATATGGATCTAAAAACTCTATCTAAACTAGGGTACCTAAGTCTTCTTGACGATCATCATCTTCAAGTAGACTTGCTCCAAAACTCCATCCATGGGCTAGGCAAAGTGTGAACTTGAAGCTTTGGCCCTGGAATCACCATGAATAGCTTCTAAACTCCTTGTTGAAGCTAATCACCAACTAATATCCTGTTAATGATCTGAAACTTAGAAACACAAGAATATTAGTAAACATAACTACATGAGTTGATCATCATCAAAACTAGAGTGGAAGGCCATTGGGCCAACAGCCGGGAGGTTAAGAAGAACAACCACCACCTTCTCACCATCAAAATGAAGCAGGGACATCCTCAAGTCCTACATCGGTTACTTTCAAAGCCAGCTTGCCAAAGTTCCCAGCCGTAGTGAGGATGTCCCTGCACTCACATTCATCAGTTGTTGCAAGTCTTACCCCTTGTACAAACACCTGCTGAAGCATAATGTTACTTGGATGAGCGAGATTCTATCCCGAGCTCAGTCCTACATCTAATTGGAGGAAGCACTGAAGAGATCCGCCAACCACTCCGCCAAACGCGACGATGGCAGAGAAAAGTCCAAGCCGTGGTATGAAGCTACTATCGGAGCCAGGAACTCGATTCAGGGGTAACCTGCCTAAAAGAGACAGGCGCTCCCATTTCTTTCGTCGAGTCTGCTTCAAACCTTCTAGCCAACAGAGCACTTCAGTCCGCTTAGGTTCCCCATCAACGAAGTCTTTAACGCCATCAAGGACCAATCATGAGACAGGCGCTTGAGATCAATCCGATACGATCCTACACATCTTGAAGAAGAAGAGTGTTGTTCTTACCATGACAGTAAATGGCACAAGACCATCCACTGCTGGAGCCTCCGAAAATACCTGGAATAGCTCGTCCGCCAGCGCTTCCTCAAAGAATATGTCCTAACCCCTGAAGCAGCCTCCGGATCAGGACAATCGAACGCTCTGCCGCCTGCCTAACCGCAACACATGATCACTTAATACAAAGCGATTGAGTGATCTCGCATCTGCAATAAAAACAGGACATTACCTCCACCCATGATGCCCCCTGTATTTTAATTATATTTCATGTATTTTATTTCAGTTATCACATTATATTTTTGACCCAACAATTGCAGTCCTACCAAATTCGTCGCTCTGCTGATGGGATTTTCCCCACTCAGAGATGACTGCGAACCCAACTCTGCTGCTGGGGAAATTCGGAGTTCCTCATCCACTGCTAAGATTTTTCCCATAGTCCAATCAAAGCTTGCACATACTGCTGATGGGATTTTTCTCACTCGGAGATGGCAACGTAGGCACCAGCCTACAGGCTTCCTCTCGATTAGCCTACGGGCAGTCGAAACCCTCCGTTATATGATTTTCCCCACTTGGAGTCCTCCTTTCACTGCTGGGATTTTCCCCAGAATCCTGCCAAAGCTTGCATGTCCCGCTGATGAGATTTCCCACGGACTCCCTATCGATTAGCCTACGTGCCTTCGAAAACCTCCGCTGTGGGTTTCCCCCACTCGGAGTCCTTCCACTGCTAGGATTTTTTTCACAGTCCAGCCAAAGCTTGCATGTCCCGCTGATGAGATTTTCCCCACTTGGTGACGACAATGCAGACACCAACCCACTGGCGCCCCCTTGATTAGCCTACGGACAGTCGAAATCTCCGCTGTGGGATTTCCCTACTCCAAGTTCTCCTTCCACTGCTGTGATTTCCCCCACAATCCAACCAAAGCTTGCATGTCCCGCTGATGGGATTTTCCCACTCGGAGATGACAACGCAAGCCCCAGCGGACTAACCTACGGTCTCTCTCTCGGTTAGCCTATGAGCAATTGAAACCTTCACTATGAAATTTCCCTCACTCAGAGTTCCTCCTCCACTGATGGGATTTTCCCCACTCAGTCCAACCAAAGTTCATCACTCCACTGATAGGATTTCCCACTCGAAGACGACTACGAATCCAACTCCACTGTTGGGATTTTTCTCACTCGGAAGCTAAAAGTTTGCAGGTACTGCTGATGGGATCTCCTCACTCAGAAACAACACATCAAACTGTTAGACCATTCCATATCTAACTAACCATATCAGAGATAGAGATCAGCACTCCGAAGAGGCATGATCATATCAATTTCAAAAGCCAATGATAAAAACAAGCCATGCAAGATCTACACATAACCATTTTCATTTCAAAAATATTTCCATTCTTAGAATCATTCTATTAAATTTATTTGGGTACATGTGACAAGAGTAATACAATAAATTTCATTACATCTCTGTGTTAATGTTTTTGAAAAGAAATACAACAGGTCCAGGTCCAAATGCTCCAATCTATCCCGCTAATCCTGCCTCACCTTCGAACTTAGAGGACACGCTCGGAGTCACACAAGAATATCTACCGGAAGACACCGCCCTATTGCTCGCGCCACCATCCAAAGATCTAGGCTTTGGTGAAGAGAAGACCAAGAGGTCAGGGTCAGAGAGCATGCTTCAGCTTAAAACACCTCATTCCCAGTCCCTGCTACTTCATTTCCACGCACTACGACTCCAAGGCAGCCAAACTGACGCCGCATTCTCCCTCGCATTGTGAGAAGGATGAGTACTCTCAGAAAGCCTTTCGGGAGGGTAGCGGTGGTGTCTGACGAGACGGGCTCTGCAAGACGGGCAAGACAGTGATGAAGTCACGTCTACACCCCAATATCGTCCAGGAGAAGTACTATTACCAAACGAAGAAACTCCAGATCACCAGCAGGACTCTAACCCATTAGGGAAAAAGCCAGCGTCCCTCGGTTTAGGTAAACTGAAGCCCCATCCATCCGTTCTACACATCCCCTCCTGCGATGGTACCCTGTCACGACAAGTGATGCGCTGTAACAATCTCTTCACGGTGACAAATGCAAAGCACTTTCTAAACTCTCTAAAAAAGCCTGACCATCATTTCCTCATCCTCCTCCCTCCCTCTCCTCCTCCCTCTCCTTTTCCCTCCACCATCTGATCAAAAGAAAGGAAGATGATATGGCGGCGTAGCAAAGAACAAAGAAATTAGGATTTCGAAGTAAGGATTTTTTTGAAGAAGACAGAGAAGATTTTTTTTTTCCCCACAGATCTCTTTATTTATATTTGGATGAGAAGCTAAACTACCTCTAATTTAAATTTCTAATCCCTAAAAAGTCAGCTCACAATTTTGAGATTGTCGGTCAACAGTAAAGGTAGAAGATCAACCGTCGGCATAAGACCATAAAATCCTACAATCCCAGTCATAATGATGTTAGGATTTGAGGAGACAAGAGATACAACCTTTTGAAAGATCTAGCCGCCTGATGTGACAACTGGCAGCCAGCTGTGTAAACCACTATAAATTCCAGAAGATTCACAGTGGTCCGAGGAGATTCGCCGCACACTCCTCTAACCGCAAGCGTCATAATGAGTTTTAAGGCATTAGTAATCTATCCGAGTATCTGCGCTTCTTCGACTTCCATTCCGCAGACTCCAGCAAGTAGGAAAGCGGGAAGCATCTATAGTGGTCACAATTTGACACGCATCAGAATGATGATACGTGTACAAGCTATCAAGTGCTTCTCCCGAGATATCCACAACTCTCAGAATCCATCTCGGAGACTCCGCCACTCCTGGTCCTCCTGGGCTACCCTCCGTCCTGAAGATATTCCCGATCCGAAACCTTTCACACTCTGAAGACCTTACCACTCTGGAGCCTATCACATTCCGAAGACCTTATCACTGCGGAACCTTTCACAGTATGAAGTTTCTAACTCCGAGCCAAAAGCTCCAAACAACAGTTTTCTGAGATCTCCACATACCGTCACGCCGCTCCATCCTCCCCCACGTTGACATGTAACACCCTTACATTAAAGCGGACGGTTATACATGGCAGCAGATATTCCTACAGGCCACTCTAGCCAATCATAGAGGTGATCACGGCCGTTGCGAAGGATCCAACACATGCAGATCGTGCTATTACCACAGTCCAATTCTGCCACTCGAATATCCATGTCAGGTATATATGATCTTTCTTCTCCTAAGAGAAGGGGTTCACTTATTTAATCGTCAGAACACACACATCACACGAGGCGGTTCTCCTTTGCTAGTATGCCAACACGCCCACAGTTGTCCGTTGTGTGACATCTACATCCACTACCTCAGGCAGTTGTCCTTTGTCGGTCTTTTTTTTTCATTCCATCACTGATTCTTATGTCCGAGGGTCTTAGGCTAGCATCACACGGTGCTCCTAACCTAAAGGTGTCATTTCCTGTGCATGCTCTGACAAGTATCATCCGTGGAGCGCCCAAATTGCTTGTGGTGAGTTCAATCCACGGTAAACTGATTTTTATCCACCACAATCACATACGAGAGAAGCGAATATTTTTATGGATTTGCTAAATGGATACACTTATATTACCATTCATCTTAACTATAAAAAGAAAGTCTTATAGTTTCACTTATCCTAATACTGAGTTGGCTTTCATGATGTCTAAATAAAGTTAAGAAAAAATTAATAGCGTGTAGTAATAGAAGGCATCAATGCAAAGCATCATAAAGCAAGTTGGTGTTTATGTCAAAATTTCATTCTCCATGCAATGCAATGCATAATAAAGCATTACTAGGGATAGGAATATGTAGAAAGCACTAGAGTAAATTTTAGTGTGTGTGTGCGCACCTCGGGCCGGATATATATATATATATATATATATATATATATATATATATATATATATATATATATATATATATATATCAGACCATTATCTAAATGATAGCTGAAAATATACACATATTTAGCTATCAATACATACAGAGACTTGTGTCCTTCCAAAAGGATTTGAGGTCGAACCCTTCTAACCCAAATATAACCCTCTGAAATTCGAATACAAGATCCACTCTGTTGAAGTTGATCTATATTATTTCAAGTATGTATAAATCAAAAATCAAGTGTTATGAATACTTTTTGCCCATCCATCAAGCGGCGCAAAATGGACGGCCGAAAGTAGTGAGTTAGTTAGATCAATGTCTTTAGACATACAAATTCTTGATCCGACCATTTGATTATGATCTAAACATTTAAAAACCCATATAAACCAATTTTTGTTAGGTTTCAAATGATCTACACATTTAAACTAACTCACTATTTAGGCCGTCCGTTTTTCCCTCTACTTGATGCATAGGTAAAAAGTATTCAAAAACTTGATTTTTAGTTTATAGATACTTGAAATAAAAAAGATCAACTTTAATAGAGTGGATCTTGTATTTTATATATATATATGAGATAGACTTGTGTCCTTCCTAAAGAATTTGAGGCCGAATTCTTCCTACTTAAATGCCAACATCCGACATTCGAATACAAGATCCACTATTATTTCAAGTATCTAAAATCAAAAATCAAGTATTTGAAAACTTTTTACCCATGCATCAAGCAGGAAAAAACGGACAGCCTAAATAGTGTGTTGGTTAGTTTAATGGTGTAGAACATTTGAAACCTAACAAAAATTGATTTGTACGGGTTTTTAAATGTTTAGATCATAATCAAATAGCCGGATCGAGAATTTATATGTCTAAAGACAGATCTAATCAACTCACTACTTTCGACCGTCCATTTTGCGCCACTTGATGGATGGGCAAAAAGTATTCAAAATATTTGATTTTTGATTTATACATATTTGAAATAATATAGATCAACTTCAACGGAGTGGATCTTGTATTCGAATGTTAGAGGGTTGAATTTGAGTTGGAAGAATTCGAACTCAAATCCTTTTGGAAGGACACAAGTGTCTCTCTCTCTCTCTCTCTCTCTATATATATATATATATATATATATATATATATATATATATATATATATATATATATATATATATATATATATATCCACTGTCAAATATTCGTATCCATATTTGATTGTTTTCTTAAATATATATCCAAATCTGTATCTATATCTACCAGAATGTGGATTTTCATATCCATATCCACATTCAAAATAGATAGGGATATAGATTGAAGCGGATTATATCTTCATCTGTTTCCTCCCATCGTACAAGTTGAAGTTGAAGACTCAATTTTTACTTCTATTTTTCGTATTTGGAGATCATGCAGCTGGCGGACAACTGATATGACAATTGATTAGAACCCTTGAAACTTGTATCTGGTGTCTCTTCGAATCCTGGTACCATGATGACTGAGATTGTGTGGCAGCGACGGTTGATGTCCTGCTGATTCAGTTGACCGAGAATCTTGAACGTGGACCGACTGTTTGGGGATTAAAATTTTGAATTGGAGTCGGTTCGTCTTCTCAACCATTTATAAATAGAGTGAAACTTTTGGATGAAAATCAGTTCTGTCATCCTCTCAAAAGAAATCCTTGCCTCAAAGTTTTTCCTTCTCTGCTTTGCTGCCATGTCTTCCTACTTCTTTATTAGGTGGAGGAAAAAAGGGAGAGGATGGAGACAGAGGGAATGGTTGCCGAGCTCTAGCCATTCGAAAGACTGATTGGTGCAGTATGTCAGTTGTTGTGATGAGTCTATATAACACGTCAGTCATTATGACAGGACTTTGCTACCAGGGGAGATAAGGCTCCTACTCTTACTCGATTTGTTCATGTGGCCTCTGACTTGCCCGATCCAATTCCGATCCTAAGGCTTGGAGTCTTCCTTTCCTGATAGCGTGTACGAGGTAAGAGTAGGGGGTTGTCCTGGGCGGTTACGGAGGCTGATGCGACTCCATGACAATCTTGTTTGTCTTGGAGTCTTCATTCTGATTGGATACGGCTCCCTCGTTCTTGGAGACACTTTTCTTGCAATGAGCATCATGAGGCGAGTATAAGGGATGTTTTTATCGAGACGTCGCTGATGAAGCACTCCTTCCAGAGTTCCGTCCTCTTCCTCAGAACAAAGGGTCAGTGGTGTGATATCATTGGTTTGTGTGTCCTGCCGGAGTCCATCTGGAACTCGTGACACTGTAGTGGCTTCCCAACGGTGGTAGGATCGGGATGTTTGGATCTGGATTATCTGTATTTTATTTTCAAAAATGTAAACACAGATTTGTAATGGAACCTTGTATTACTCATGCTAGATATAATCAAGTAAAATCGATAGGATGTAATCGAAATGGAAAGACTTGAAATAAATAAATATTTCTTTGGGAATGAAAATAATTGTGTAGATCTTGCATGGTTTGTTTTACCGTTGGTCTGGTCGGAATCGATCACGTCTCCTCAGAGTACTGACCTTTAACTCTGGAATATTTGATTTGACATGGGAATGGCTTGGTAAGATTGCATTATTATTTTCGAGTGAGGGTAGTCCCATCAGCTGTACCTGCAAATTTTTGACCTTTGAGTGGGAGAAATCCCAGCAACGGAGTAGGAAATTTGGTAGGGCTCTCTGAGTGGGAGAAATCCCACAGCAGAGTAGGGACTTCGTGTGGGAGAAATCCTACAGCGAAGGTTTCAATTGCCCGTAGGCTGATCGAGAGGGAGTTCGTAGGCTAGAGTTTGCATTGTCATCTTTGAGTAAGGGAAATTCCATCAGCGGAACGTGCAGACTTTGAACTCTGGCAGAAGGAAGGTAGAATGCGTACACAAGCATTCAATGGAACATCATAAGTAAACCGTTAGATGCAACATAATAAGAATAACGAAAAGCTGATATGAATTGGGTTAACAAGACCAGACATACTTAGCTTCTAATTACACGAGACTATTACGTAGGGGGATAATCTAAAAAAGAAAACCCTCATGTATATACCATTCACTTAGTGCAACTATAGACCAAGCACACATAATCTATGTTATCCTGGGATGATCAGTACATGCACGCACGTGATAAAATTGTGTTTAGATAATGCTTGAGTGATTGTACCCTTCCGGAGTGTTTGACTTCCACCTCTGGGAAGGTTGGTTGGGCTTCGTCATTAATACCTGCAAACTTGAAACGGTTCTGAAGTAGGGTGGTCACCATCGTCACCATCGACAGATTGGATGCGTCGAATCTAGGGGTGCCACCGGATACGGATTATCCGCGGATATCCGCATCCGAATCCGCCTCCAATCCGGATACGGATATCATTTTTTCACATCCGTCAATATTCGTATCCGTATCCGTATCCGAAAGGTAGGTGCGGATACGGATATGGTAAACGTAATATCTTATTCGTATCTGATCCGATATCCGAATGTTGCGTGCTTCATAATGATATCGGTATAGAGGAGACTATTCTTCAATGGAATAAGGTATTACATTTTGATATTTTGAGTTGGTGAAAAAGTAATAGTGGAAAGTATTCGATTCTTGCAAGAGTACCACAAGATATTTTGAGTATTTCGACATCAACCATGGCATCCGAATCGGCATTTAGCACCGGAGGACGTGTAATTTATTTTAATAGAATTTGAATGACAATGAATATGGTGAATGTATTGATATGTACACAATAATATCATAGTATGTATCACATTTAATATTGTAGTAGATGAGATAAAAAGTAATATAAGTATTTCTGTTTAATTTATCTTTAACCATATCCATTTTTGCATATCCGATTAGTATCCGCATCCGATCCGCTAATATCCGATTTATATCTGATATCCGATTTTGGCGGATACGGATATCATTTTTTTCACATCCGCCAATATCCGTATCCGTATCCGAAGGTTGGGTGCGGATATGAATATAGTAGAGATAATATCCGATTCGTATCCGATCCGATGGCACCCCTAGTCGAATCTGAGTGAGAAAAATTCCATCAGCGAAGTGGCGATCCAGACCTCCTAGTGGGGGAAATCTCAATAGCGGAGTCGGGTTCACAGTTGCTTCTGAGAGAAAAATTTCATCAGCGGAGCTGTGACCTCAGTGGGGACCTGAAGCGGGGGTATAACCTTTGACAGATTGAATGCGTCTACTCTGAGTGGGAAAAATTCCAGCAGTGGAGTGGTGATCTGGCTTGAATCCGGCTGAGAAAAACTGCCTTGGGGTTCATCCGCTCTTGGGTCGGATGAGGGGAGGCCGTAAGTTAGTGTTTATGTTTTCGAGTAGGGGAAATCTTATCAGTGGAATATCAAATAGGTATATCAAATAGGGGCTCTGAGAGTGAAAATCCTTACAGCAAAGTAGAAACTCCGATGGGAAAAATCCCACAGCGGAGGGTTTTGATTCCCGTAGGCTAATCAAGAAGGGCCCCGTAAACAAATCTGTGTTGCCATCTCCAAATGGGGAAAATACCATCGGCGGAACGTACGGACATGTCCTCCGAGTGGGAGAAATCCCATCGGCAAAATGTGAGTGGAGAAAATTCCATCAGCAGAACGAACCTTGCGATCATCTCCGAGTTGGGGAAATCCCATCAGCAGAGCGTCTAGCTTTGAAGGACTGTAATGGTTAGGAGTAGAAATATTGTTTTATTCAATATTAGAATAAAATACAGGAAGTGGTGTGGATAGGAGTATTGTCCTGTCTCTTGAAAATGTGAGATCACTCAATTGCTTTGTATTGGGTGATCAAGAGTTATGGTTGGCTATCCGGATCCGGAGGGTGCTTCGAGAGCAAGGATGTACTCCTTGAGAAAGCCTTGTTCGATAAGCTCTTTCAGGTACTTCTAGAGAGCCCAACAGTAGATGATTTTGTGTCACTTATTGTCATGATAGAAGAAATATTCTTCTGCTCTGGAAAGTGTGAGATCATACCGGATTGGTCTCGGGTAACTAACTCATGGCTGGTCCTTGATGGTATTGAAGATCTCGTTGATCAGGAGCCTCAAAGGAGTGAAGTGCCCCATCGGCTTGTAGGGTCAGAGCGGATTTAGTGAAAGAACCGGAAGCGCTTCTCTTGAAGGCATGTTAACCTTGGTTTCGATCTTGGACATGAGTGGAGGCTTTGTGTGGAGTCTTTGACTTTCCTTCCCCATCAACGTGTTTCGCGATATGATTGAAAGAAATATTCATTACCTCCTCCAGCTGGATGTAGGGCTGAGCTTGTAACATGACATCACTCATCCCAGTGACCCATGCTTTAGGAGGTGTTTGTACAGGGGGTGGAAGACTTGTAGTTCGCTAATGAATGCGAGTGAAGAGACATTCTTACCGCAGTTGGGGATCTTGGCGAGCTGGCTTTGGAAGAAGCTAATGTATGATTTGAGGCCGTGACTATGCCTCATCTTGATGGAAAGGATATGATGATTGTTCATCTTGGCCTCCCATCAAAAGGCGTACTGAGTGAGGAATATTTTGTTTACCTCATCAAAGTTGTGGAGAGAGCAAGGCAGCAGAGAACAAAAACCAATCTGAGGCCATACCTTTCAGATTAAACGAAAATGTTAGGCACATGATCAGATCATTGCGGGAGTAGATTACCACCTTATCTTGAAAATGCCTGATGTGCTGGACGAGGTTGCTCACTCTGGAATAATAGTTGAAGGTCGGAGTCGAGAACTTCCTCAAAAACTCGCACTTCATGATTTCTTTGGAGAGAGGGGAGTCGGAGATTTTGGCAGCTGAAGGCGTTGGGTGGCTTTGCAACTTGGCTTCCCCGATCCGTCTTTGGATTAGCTCATCATGAGCTCGGAGGTTTGGAGATCTGACTTCAGACTCGCTTTTCAATTGCGCCGATGTCTGATTGTTCTACAGGGCAGCTATTTAAGCATGGAATTAGTTGTTTAGTTGCCTCAATGCCTCATGCTCACGGATGACATTCTCGCGATCGAGAGCTACCTACTACCGATCGCAATCAGACTAGGCTTGTTGTTCCTTCATCTGCTCTTTCATGTCAGCGACATCTGAAAGAGCTAATTTTCATGCTGCTGCAGTGATTGGACACTGGCGATTGCCCCTGAGGCGAGGGGAGCCAGTCTCTTCGGTGGTATGCGATTGATCAATGGTGGTGGGAGAATTGTTCCTCCGATGGTGTTGATGCCCTTGCCCTTTGACATGGTACCGTTGAGGATGAGGTTTGCTTTCTTGGGGCCATCGTCAATATGAAAGAGACTTTTTGAGGAAGGTTTTGAGCTTTTAGGGAAAGATCTTGAGTATAGGACTCAGTTTTAATGAAAGTACCAGTTTGTAGTGCAGATTTTCCGCCATGAGTGATCAGAAAGTAGATCCACACCACAAGTGAGATCAGGGAGGGGTATGTGTGATAAGATAATGCACAATACAAAAAAGAGAGACATGATTTTTACGGGAAACCCTTAACTCGGAAAAATCACGAGAAGGAAGAAGAGAATTCACTATAATTCACAGGTTATAGGAATTACAGAATTCATTTGCCAGAGTCTTAGTGCTTGACTTAATTGGAAGAAAAAAAGATTCAGAGGTTTTCCTTCTCGTTGGAGGTCTACTTATTCTGAGCTGCGTGCATAGGAGGTGGATGATATATGCATGATCTTCATAACTGCATGATCTGCACATGCTAATTTATTGTAACAATTATGATTATTGGCGCTGATTTATTGGGATTGCATCAGAAAAATTTGCCTCTGCCCCATAATTACCCGTGTTGAATGGCGTTATAAGTTATGAACGTAAAAGATGATTACACTGTACAACTGACTGCGGAGATTGGGGATAATTTGTCGCTGGAGCTCGGGTTGAGGGTTCCGAAGTTTCCGAGACGGGGAGATTCGGGATGTCTGAGTAGTGGAGTTTTTGGGATGAAGTATCTAAGGGATGGAGAGCGGACTTTGGGAGCATCTGGAGTAGCAGAAGCTAGATGGATTCAATGATGTGGAAGTTTAGAAGAGGGTGCTCGATGGCTTGGACACGCTTCACCATCCTGATGAGGGTCAATTCTGACCACTACATTAGGGTAAGAAAAACGAAGGGGAAAAGGATTCCATTTTTATATGCAATCTTGGAGGTGAGACTTGACCACAAAACCCACAGAAGGCACTTTCAAATGCTAAACCTACAACAACATTGAAGGTAACATTCATGGCACAGTCCTTGGTCGACTTGAGTTTAAATGAAAAGGGAACAAGGTAAGATTTGACATTAGGGATCACAAAATGCCTGAAACGGCACCCATATAAACTAGGAGGTTTATCAAATTTCATACAAATATTAGAGAAGCATACCTTAGTGCTTGAGACCGAGATGCCAAAAGAGGAATAACCTGCAACCGCGTAGAATTCCTGCAGTACATAAGATGGCACCGGAGCCCACGCATCCTGAGCTTCTGACGTAGCTCATCAACCGGCCTTGCCTGGAAGAAAACAGTAATCACTCCAAACATTAGAAAGCCACCAAAAGTAGCCGTGACTTTCATAAAGAAACGGTACCATTTCCAGAAGAAATTCTAGAGAATTTATAGAAAAAAGTTATGAACCTTGGCTGAATCTTTAATCACAAATGAGACACAGTGAGCATTGCATGATGTCAAATCCTCCACGATAGATTTATCTCCAAGATTATCCTGAGAGTTCATCAATTTGATATGGTCCTCTTCACTCCATCATAACCCCAACGGTACTCAATTTGTGTGGCGTAATCTGGGTCTGCGCACAGCTTTCCATCTGCATCCATGCATTGAGAAGTGCCGGGTAGTACACCTCGCTTCCACTACTGCAAATCAGAGCATCGAAATCTGTAGGTTGGATCTTTCCCAACTTCAGAATCTCAAGTGTCTCCGAAATGGACATGGCAGTCGAGAGCGCAAAACCTGAGATCCTCGACATCTGAGAGTCTGACTTAATGGCCTTAAAAACTTCTTTTATCACCTCCAGCATCTTCTTCTCAGGATCTCCCTTGTCACTATAGCAGTCGAGAGCAATCACGAGAAGCCTCCTTCGTCTTCGAAGAAAAGGATACTTGGGTATGACCCCAGCATTCTCTGCTTTTTTACTATTACTTGTACCCAGGGCTTCAGGCGAATTCTTCTTGATCTTGTTGAGGATTCGTTTAACGTGGTCCTGTACTTCTGGATCACCCTCTGTGACTTTATTAAGTTCATCCGAGTCATGTTCCCCATTGAGGGAACTCTTCTCACCATCGATAGATAGCCTAAGTGATGACTCGTGTACGTCCTTCAGAGAGTCATTGAGGGACTCCTCAACAGCAATCTCATCAGCAGGAGTGTCGGTCTGCCACTGAGGATGCCTCATCCGGCAGGCTGCCACTCTTGTGAGGTAAGTGCGGCAGTGCTCAGGCCATGAGAAGAGATGGATGTTCCTCAATCCGTTCTTCTTGCACTCGAGCCACAGGTTCTTATCTGCAACAAGCTTTAAAAGAGCCTCCGATATGGCTTTTTGATCATGTGGGTCTACAAGCAGCCCGTTGTTGAGTGCCTAAAGCATGGAAGACATGAGAGAGTGACATTCACCGAAATTAATCCTATGTTCTATAATTTCCAGGTAAATAGGCATACCCGATGAATGTCTACAGGGCCACCATTCTTAGTGGCCACCATTGGAAGTCCGTGAGCAGCCGCCTGCATTTTTGTTTAAAACATCAGTTCATTAGGTGTTCCAATTGTGAAGATTTCTAGTTTGTTTAACATAGAAAAAGGCTCACCTCAATTAAAGTAAGACCAAAAGGCTCAACTAGTGCAGGATTAATAAAGACCCCCTGGCGAAACCAGTTTAGGTTAGCTAAAAGAAACTGTCAACAACTGGCGAAGGCTACTTCTGAAACAACTATTATACATTATTACTAACCTTTGTTTTTGCAGCAAGCCTGTATATTTCTGGTACATCAGCTTGCTTGTGGTGCTTGGGATAAGCCACTTGTCCGTACAGATCATACTTATCTATCAACTTCAAAACTGTGGTGAGAACACTGGCATTGCCCCCGGACATTTCATCGATGTCATCCCTGTTTCCCATTATCAATGTCTGAACGGAAGCACATTACTTTAGACTAACCGTATTATTGGCCAGAGGAAACTTCCTCAAATTAATATGCATATATCATTAGAAATTTTATAGTAGGGTTTAACATCTATTAACGTCCTTGTAACTTAGAAAAGAATAAAAAGTTAGGTATATGGATAAATATAAGTTGAATAATAATAATAATATAATAATAATAATAATAATAATAATAATAATAATATTAATATGATGCTAATGATCATCACAATCATCATTACTTTATATTTATGTACAAAATCAAAAGGTAAATAAATAAGTAACCTTTTATGGACAATGCAACTAGACATATTATAACTTATTCATGGAGATAGTTTTGGACATCCATTTTCTTCTAAGGTTGAAAGACATGAAGCTATTGAATGCCAATTTAGTTGGTATCGCTTTTATAAGTTGAGTAGATGCCTTCTCTACCTTCACATAAAATTAAAACCTACAATTATCAGAAACAACAGTGTAAAGTCTTAAATAAGTTCATGTTTGTAGTATGTGCTTATTTTGTTTTGATCTAAGATGACAAGAACTGAAACATTAATAATGAAATTATTATGTAACCAGTTGTAAAAGAGTCCTTACAAGGTTCGCAAGGTCTCTCAATGGGCGGCATTCCCCAAAGGCTTTCAAGAGGGTAGTGATGTTCTTTTTTGGGTCTGGTCTTGATAAAGCCAGGATCACTGGCTTGTGAGGGTTTGTAAAGAATCGCATCACCTGTGATAATGTCAACTCAAGTTAGGGTGAACAAAGAACTGGAAGATGAAGTTCATTCGGTTTATGTGAGTAACTGACCTCAGACCATATAGGCGGGACTGACTTGGGAGAAGCCCCGTCTGCACTAATAATTGCTGCCAGCTCTCCATCTGCTTCTGCTGAGTCTTCCTGAGCCACAACATTGCTAAAGTCCATACCTGGTGGAATAACCTGAAAGAATGTCCCCAGGTGACTCAATGTCATAATAACATACGCATATTTTCAGGCGCTAAATGGACAGAACTCCCATATGATAATGCCTTTTCTTGATAACCTTATATATACTCTAAATGAAATAAGGGGCTAACTGGAGGTTATAGAATGGTTCTTCTGGTAAAATCGAAAAAAATGCAAAGAGAGAATTTAAATGAAGTACACTTACCACCATCCTTGGCATATAACGGCCATGGCAACTGACCCCCCGTCGAACACGGGCTCTCAAGATCTTCTCAAGCTTGACATCGAAACCATCATACAACCCCCACTGCTCCTCTATCTCCTGTTTAGTGCTTGTGATTACAAGCTCTGAAGCATCCAACGACAGCTCTTCAGCTTCAATACGTCTCATTATCTTGTAGGTAGAATTGATATCCGCCTTAGACTGACGTCCTTGCTTCAGAAGTTGTTCCAGTTTGTTCCGTCCAAGAGAATGACCGGTAAGAACCATAGGAACATTTAGGGCACCTGAAAGAAGGGCAGCACAGTCCCCGGCATCAGCATAATGCCCATGGATCACGTAAGGCCAAACAGGATGCCCTCCACCAACTTGTTCTCCTAACACCTTTGACATGTTTAGAACATGGACTAGAGCTCCATCTACAAACTCTCGGATGTAAGGCCACAGCAACTCTTTCCGCAGATACTTGTCTCTGGGCCACATGGAATTCTTATGATATAAGCTCCTGCACTCTCTCCGGCATCATTCCCTTCAGTGTCATAGGAACCTGAGGTTAACATCTCTGTGGGCTCACCATAACTCCAGTCCACATCCGGGGAAGAAATTTGGCGAGTGAAGAGATCAACCCTATAAACTCCTGGCATCATAGACAGGGCCCGAGCAAGTTCCACAACGTATTTCACCTGGAATGCATAAGAACATTAGAACTTATCATTGCACATTAACCCTTGATGAGATCAGACTAATATTAGCGAAATTTGGATTTACCTGTCCACCTGTGTCTGAATCGCGGCAAGCTCCATGTTTTCTCCACGAACAAGTCCATGCAAACTAACCAAGCGGAGTGAAAAAATATTTATTAATTTTACAGAAATAATTTACTTAGAATAATATCGGTATTAGTATCAAACTAACCAATTTGTCTACTTAAATTTTGGCATTGAAAGAGAGGGACTTGAAGAGAATTTGCAAGGCACATGACTTGTGATAGGGAAGCCACATATTCAAGGAATACCTCTAAACATGTAGTAGGAAGAATTTTCTCCCTAGTAATCTACAGGATGTATAGGAGACCCACCTTATATTCATATTTTGGTGCAGAAACTTTTAAGTCTCTTAAGATGAATACATGGCACAAGCAAAGACCAGGAGAAATAAATTGTTCAAATAACAATTTATGTTATGAAACTTCATCCATTCAACTAGAAAATCATCTTGAAATGACTCAGTCCTCTAGGCCTAGATTTTGAAGATATCTTGCCTTGATGGATGACAGATTTCATTCACATAATGGCAACCAGAAGTGCTGAAAATCTAGCACCTGTTTTTTCTTTTTCTTTCGCAGTTAAAAACCACTGGAAAAATCATTAAGTCACTTTGGAAATTAGTTTGGAAGTCTTTTACTGAATCACTGCACATACGAGTAGCAGAATGCTTGAATTAACACTTTTAATTAAGAAGCCCCAAGAAGCCATCTACTATTTATCTACTCTGGCAAGCCTTCTAGCAATTTTTTTTTTTTGAAAATAAGTTGTAGCCTGGTGCAAACAGGATTTGAACCCTACCCTAGACCTCTTGCCCACTGTAAACAGGCTTTACCACTTTACCACAATGGCAGTTACACCTTCTAGCAATTTAATTTAATTAGATAGTGAAAGTCAAGAAAACAGACTTTTGCATAAGATTATGATGGAAAATAAAATATAATTCTTAGTCACAACCATCTAATAATGCATGAAAAACCATGTACCTTATGAGAACAATATACAGCTTCTTCTCCTTGTTATCATCGGACCAAACTGGGAGATCAGAAAGGTTCCTCGGAATTTTTTTCTTCGATGTCTTGCTCTGCACCAACTCACCCACAGTGTCCCCTTTCTCCCCTTCTGACAAATCTTCTGACATGTCCTCAGTGGCATCTCTCCGCCCCAGCTCCAGTTCCCACCTCCGGTTAGCCACCCTCTGGAGATCTTCCCATTCCAACTGCAAAATTATCCATTAAGAAAAGAAGAACTATAAGTTGAAATATTCCAATATTTAACTGATAGAAAACCAACGGAATTGTACACAATTATGCTTTAGAAGAATGGAACAAAAATAATATAGAAAATAAGCATACGCCAGATAACAAATATCAGTAATTTACTTCAAGTACGGATACAAGCAAAATCATGTCCAAACACCGCCTCGAATGTATTGGTGTGACATGCTTATTGCTCTGCTTATATAAAAGCTTTATTCATGAGGCTGCACTTACCTTGCCAATAGACACTCTGCAAAATATTTGTACAAAGTTCAAGAATGCGAATGCTAAACAATATTAATCACTTTAGTTTCTCTTTAATGATTGACGCCTTCCGAAATGTAGTCCTAAGTTTATTTGATACCTTGTAGCATACTCTCTATTTGAGAAAGAGACTCTAGTTTATCCGAGGTAACTGTCCTTAAAGCATAAGATTCAATTTCTCAGTGAGATTTTTTTCCAGAATTCACATGAAGAAAATTGAGGAGAAAACTTCTATTGTTCAATCGTTTTATAATGTGATAAAAGCACAAAACTACACCAAATTCAAGATACAAGCAGCAAGCCTCCCAGTACATCTGTTTTGTTAAAAATCGCAAAGTCTTGTAGTTTGTGAATGAAAATTCCTGATATGCCTTGTTTGCTAATACACATGTATGCATATAGTGATACTAAGCCAACACCAATGGTTGTTTCTCAATTCATTATTAGACCTTCATATTTTTCATCAAGTCAAGAAGATCTCAGTCCTCCACATGATAGTTTCCTTACAAAGAACATGTTTCAAAATAATCCAAGTTATATTTGCTAAAAGAAAGAAAATTGCATCTATTAACTATAGCAGGAATTTGCAATCAGCCTTCAATGGGATTAATTGCAAATTCTTTCTATTATTCTAAGACATCCATTTACTATATCTCAGAGAACTGAAATAAGAAAATTGTAATTCTACAAACTCAATTGAAAGAAAATCTGTCCTGAGCCAATTCCGAAACCTTCCTATTTACAGATTTATTTATTTTTCCCATTTTCTTTTAGGCGTTTTTTTAATGTATATTGGCAAAACAACCACACAAACCAAAAAAAAACAAGGAAAAAGTAAAACTAACTCTTCCAACAAACAGAAACAGGAACCATACAAAAATCAGAAAAAAAGATTAAAAGTAGCAGCATAAACAGAGTCAACTGAAACCACTCACAACTAAATATGATAAAATTTTTCACCAATTCAATCATTTTCCATTTTTCTCCTGCAACCTACAGCAAAAACCCAAACCCCAAAGAACCGCAAGCAAGAAGTTTAAGAAAGAAACAGAGCAAGCAAGCAAGCAGAGTAACCCAACACCAAAACCAAACACATCCTTCCATCAAAATCAAATCTTTCACAAACCACTGAAGAATTAACCCAAATCAAAACTAACCCACTTCAAAACATCAACAAAATAATCAAAACAGTAAGAAAGAAATCAATAGATTAAAAACAAAAAAGAAAACAGAAACAAAGAGACCTGCTTCTTTTTTCTAGCAAGGTGCCAGATTCTCCAGCACATGTTCTCCAATCTGGAGCTCCTCTCCCTCGCATTCCTGGTGGCCACCACCTTGATCCATGTCCTGTGCAGATCAGTCTCGTCCACTCCCTTCACCACCTCCTCCACAAAATACTTGGTGGGATTGAAGTGGCCCCCAACACCGGCGCCAGCGCCGGCGCCCTCCCCAATCCCCACCTCCGCCGGTGGCGGCGCCGCAGCCGCTGCTGCCGCCCTCTGCTCCGCCGCCCCACCGCTGTCCAGTATCGCCTCCAGGTAGCCATTAATCCACTCGTTGCCCGCCATTGATTTGGATAAAAAAAAAAAATGTTTCTTGCTTTGCTTTTGCGAGAGGAGTGTGAGGCTTATAACGGTTTAAAAGTGGCTGTGGTTCTGCTGGCTCTCTCGAGAGAGAGAGATAGGAGACGGAGGGGATGACACGTGGACGGCGGAGGGCCCACACGTGCGGGCGGGCGCCGGGGTGTGGGGGGCGGCGCAGGCAAATCTTTGCGGTGCGGCTCTCGATGATGGTCCGGTTCTCTATGCGGGTCCGGTTCGGTGCCGGTTAAGTTGGGCCGGGCGATGTTGGTTTCGTGGTCATTGTTGGAGTTTGTGCTCTTGCAAGACTTCACATGATGTGTCTGCCTTGGGGTCTGAAAGTAGGAACTCTAAACTTCTAGAGTTAGAAAAGGTAGTTATGAGTTTGAGAGTTAACTGCTATTGTTTTTTTAAGTTTGAGTGTCGTAGGACGGTAATGACAGTGGCAGAGCGAGGAGTTAAAAGATGAGAAGATACAAAATAATAGATCAAGTATATTGTTGGTTACCGACATCTCTTAACAAAATTAGAATATTTTTCGAGCGATACCGGTGGCACAAATCAAGGGCTGAGAGTACCTTTCGAGAGGGGCCAGGAGGCACAAATCAAAGGCCGGGAGGGGGGGACAGGTGTCTCCTTTGCCTCCGACTCCACCAATGGGTGGTGAAGCGCCGATTTGGTAAATAAAAAGTCTAGGTTCCAATTTCTACTAACATCTAACTCTAATGGGAAGATTGGAAATATGTTTTGAATTTATGATTTTTTTACATGCGAAATACTTGTGTTACTAACTCATTCAAAATTATAGAGTTACAATTCTATCTACTTAAAAAATTTGTTACTTTTTTCTTAAACTCTACTCTTATACTGAAGAAGTAATGAGAAAGTTTGATGTTACTTCTCTTTATTTCCTTTGATTTTCTAAATGAAAAACAAGTGTGATTGTATAATTAATAACCTAGATTTGTTTAACCAATGATTAGCCTATAATTTTCTTTTTTTCTTGCAAGAAAGGTGGAGTACAGTAACTCTATGTCATTAAAGAGAGGATAATGAAACATTGATGCTGTGGAAAATTTACCAAGGACTTTCCCACGTGCACCAAATTGCAAATCGCGCACAGAACAATGAATCACAGCAATAAGAGATTAACGTGAAACCCGAAAGGAAAAAGAATCATGGAGAAGAGAGATGTTCTACTTAAATTCGAAGAAATTCCAAGAAGAAATCAAAATACTCTGTGTGATTACAGGTGCGCTAGGGTATTCGTTTCTTTGAACCCCTCTCTCGTTGGAGAGGGCAAAGTTTTTATACAAGAGAAGTCACTTTAGATAACTGTTTAAACTTGGCGATAAACTGTGATCGCAATGTCCTGATTTGTTGGTTGTAACTGATTGATCTGTTCGCTGGAGGTAAGATCAGTTGAGAGGAGATAAGATCAGTTGGCAAGGGATAAGATCTGTTAGCCGAGTTCAATCTATGCAATTGAGATCTGATCTGATGATTTTCGAGAATCCTGCCGCTGAGCTGTACTGGAGAAGTCTTCCAGAAGCTCCTAATATCGGAGGGAAATCAAACTCGTCGGTGGCTCAAGGGATGATGTCGTGCTCACCGAGTCGGCCACTTGGGCGCTTGGTCTGGAGTGATGTTAAGCTTGACGAGTCGGGGTTGGATGACGGAGGCCTCAAGCCCATAGCTAAGTGGTGGTGGTTCCCTCGTTGCGCTCTCTGGCTCGCCACATGTCGCGATCTCCTTCGTGGTCGAGAATTACCACTACAAATGCCCCTTTCGCCTCTTCCTCCTCGGAGTCTCTAACAGAGGAGGAGGGGAGTAGACTGATCCATGATCTGAGACAAAACATCACCGAGTGGTCGGAGGTTAGTCTAATGTGCCCTCTCAGAGCGTCATGTTGACCCTTTGTGTTCTAGTGGAAGCAGCTGAAGAGCTCCTTTGCCTTTTGTGCTGGCGCATTAATGCTTTGTCTGAAAAGGCAGCGATCGTGGGTGGCGCGTCAAATCTGTTGGCCCAAAGGCCTTCCACTCTAGTTTTGATGATGACTCACTCATGTAGTTATGTTTACTAATAATCTTGTGATTCTAAGTTACAGATCATTAGCAAAGATATTAGTTAATGATTAGCTTCAACAAGGAGTTTAGAAGCTTATCATGGTGATTTCAGGGCTCAAGCTTCAAGATCTACCTTGCATAGCTCATGGATGGAGTTTGTGGATCGAGTCAACTTGGAGATGAAGATCGTCAAGAAGACTTAGGTATCCATAGTTTAGTTTAGTGTGTTTTAGATCTATTTGTAAAGCTTAGTATAGTTGATATACTCAAGTGCACAATACACACACATTTCATGTTTTTGATTGAATCAGTTTTGGATGCATATATCGGGTTTTGGATTTGAACCAGTTTTAGTTCTATTGATCTGCTTGACACCCTTCTATAGTTATTATCATAACTTTTTATTTTTATATTCAAATAACATGATTTAACTTGAATTTAAAAGATAACTTTCAGATCTAAATTTCTTATTTATAACCATTTTCAGATTCTAATTTTAAAGTTGTCAAATATTTGGTTGAAATCTGTTCTTGTTCTGAAAACAGATTACAGTTTCTGTTTTGACACCTTTCAGTGTTTTATTGATATCGTTTACATCCAAACTGATATTGATTTGATTTAAGTTGCATTAGAAAGTAGACTTCAATATCTACAACTTATCCTATATACTTATTCCCAAATTCGAACGTTTTAGACCTCAAATATGTGCTCCAATATGACCTATTTTGCTGCCTGTCAGGCTGGGCCGGTCGACAAGTCCGGTCGACCGTGCCAAGCGGACGGTCGACCGGCCGGTCGACCGGACGTGCACGGTTTCGTGCACGTCGGCTGTTTCTGTAGACGGTCGACCGTGCGGTCGACCGACTGTAAGCAGATTGGTCTCTGTTTGTCTGGGTCGACCGCCGGGTCGACCGGCAGCTGTCAACGGCTATTTTTTGACCGTTGGACGGTCGACCGGGCGGTCGACCGCCAGGCCAGTCAGGCTGCCACATCAGCCTAACGACTAGTTTTTCCTAGGGGCTATATATACCCCATTTCTCCATTGTTTTGGCTAAGATTTTAAGAGCTCATTTTCACCCATTCTCTGGTTTTAAAAAGAAGTTTTCAAAAGAGTTTTTAGTGCTAAAAAGATTTATTCTTTTTTGTTTTAGGTTTTTGGAAAAATCAAAGATATTGGGAGATTTATCTTGTTCTTCATTTCTATCATTTACAAAGGATTTTTCCCAAGTATTTTTCTTTGATTTCTTGATTTCCAAACACCTAGTTTCCACACTTGAGCTATCATACTATCCTAATCTATTAGGATCTTGTTTTTGTGGAAAAAGAAAAAGGAAAGAGGTTTGTGGTTGAAAGAGACCACTTATTGTAAACCCTTAATTTCTTGGTTGCTCCCTCTTTGGTAGAGGTTGAGGTTGTGTAATTGGGTTGTTGGTTTGCTCCCTCTTAGGTAGAGGTGGAGATTGGTGTTTGCTCCCTCTTGGTGAGGTGGAGTTGGTTGTTGGTTTGTATCCCTCTAGAGTGAGGTGGATTGGTTGTTGTATTGGCTACGGGCCTACCCCTCGTTGTGAGGTGGTTATTTGAGAGAGGAGTTTGGTACTCCTTGTGTTGTAACAAATCCTCTTTGGTAGAGGTTCCCTTGGTGGGAGATAGTGGATTAGAAATCCTACACGGTGGTGTAGGCGGGGATGTAGAGCTAGGGGCTCGAACCTCGAAACATATCTTGGTCTTTGCGATTGATCCAATATCTCTCAACTCTTACTCTCTTTACTTTGTGCAAGCATCATTTCATTCAAGCATCCTTCTTTCATTGCATACATATCTTATACATTGCTTGTGTTGCCTTGCATCTTTTATATTGCAATTCATTCTTATATGCTTGGCTTGATTGTGTGTGCACATATTTCATATTGCTTGGATTGCTGGTGTGTGTGTGCCTAACTTATACTCATCCAACAAGAGCTTCACATAGCACCTCAACCCATTTCAAGGGGAATCAAGAGGAGTTAGTCCAGAGCCCTTCACGGGGAATTCGGCTACACTTGTTGTATTGTATTAAGTTTGTGCAACATTTGCATTAGCTTCCGCATTTAGAGCATTTAGTTTCTAGATTAGCACTTACACCTATTCACCCCCCTCTAGGTGTATTTCAATTGGTATCAGAGCTAGTGCTCCTAATACTTAGGCTTAACATCCTAGGAGTGAGATCCATTTGCTTGCTAATCTATTGTTTGCATTTGCTTGTTTGCACACATATAGTTTACCATGGCCTTCATGACCCCACCTATGTTTGACCCTTCTAACATTCATGTTTGGAAGATTAGAATGACCTTTTACTTACAAACCCTAGGTCATAAAGTTTACCTTGCCATTACCAAGGAATCCTTCCTTAGTGATCGCAACCATATAGGGGCCAATGCACAAGCCCTTGAGGCCATTAGAAGCACAAATTGACAACAACCACCACCTCCGAGCTTCAAGTGCCAAATCAACCGGAGGAATCTAGTGGAGAATCCGATTCACAATGCTTCATGGTCCAAGGGAATGACTCCCTTGAGGTACATTCGGAACCCCACTTAGATTGTGATGATAGTGCTAGTTCTTCAAATGATTTTGTTGATCCACATGCTTTAAATGAAGAACTATCTATTGTGTGTGAAAAATTGCTTGAGAAATATAAGATTTTGCAAAAGAAAAGTCTAGGTCTTGAAAAAGAAAATAAAAGTTTTCATTCTAGACTTGACATTGTTTTGCAAGAGAAAGAGGAGATTTCTAATGAAAGGGATTCATTGAAATCTCAACTTGAACTTGCACTAAAAGAAAATAAAATTTTAAAATCTAAAAATGATTGTGAAACACTTTTGAAGAAAAATGAGAACTTGTCTTCAAAAGTAGATTTTGTTTTAAAAGAAAATGTTGATTTGAAAAACAAAATTATTTCTATTTCAAATGATTTAGATGTGTGTTTAAAGAAGAATATGATTTTGAAAAATAAGATTGATACACATGTTTGCCATGCTAGGGTAGTATCACACACTTCACCTATTGCATGCCATACCTCTTCTTCTAAGATTAATGATGATATTTGTATGTTAAAGAAGAGAGTAGATTGTTTGGGCTCCACTATGAGCCAATGTGCCATGAACCACTCTCGCTTGGAATCCTTGGTTCGAAAGAAACAAGTTCCAACCTTTATGCATGCACACCCTCCACGGCATACACATGCTCCTCATGGACACACTCATCACATGTATGCTCATGTGTACACTTGTACACATTGTGGACGTAAGGGCCACCTTGCTAGATTTTGCTTTGATAGATTACATACTCCAAATTCAGCAAAGAATTTTGTTTGGGTTAGAAATGAGACTAACCCCCATGGACCCAAAAGACAATGGGTACCAAAGACCACCCCTCCAATTTTTGATGTAGGTGTGGGCTCTCACATGACGTGAGAGTGGCCGTACCTTGGAGTGGATGCGTTCCGAGCTTCATGGAAATCAATTGGATGCATCACTTTCAAGGGAAGTTTGGTGGAGAGGACCACCATATTTTGGAGACAAGGAGAGTTGCATTCTAGGTTTTGGTAACAATTCCTAACTCCTTATTATAGTTTACATGCCTTCATATTCATTTATTTTATAGCATGTTTTCATTGTCTATGGATTAGTATGTACATGCCATGTTTATTAGATCCTTGACATACATGTATAGTATTTGAGACACACTTGCTTATATGAACCCATATTTAGTGTTCTCACCTTTTGTTTAGCTATAATGTACATCATGAATCTAATACATGTGAATTTACATAGTAATCATGATGTTTGTTTTATGCTTCATGTGGTATAAACTAGTTTAAATGTAGATTCTATCAAAACTTGCATGTATACATGTACACATAGTGAGAACAAATTGATTTATATATGTTATGTACTTCATGCTCATTTGTACCCACTACATGCACATGCATAAGCTAGTTTTGATGATTCATTCAATTATACTTGCTATGCCTATTCTCATACTTTTACTTCATGTATATGTATTTTGAATTCAAACCTAATAAATATACATGTATACCCATGAGTCTTTTGCCTTCATGCAAATAATTTTAATAGACTCGTTTACGGTTGGGATATGTATGTATATTGTAAGATTTGGATGAATCATACGTATACCTAGAAGTTTGATATAAGAATTTTTGATGAATCTTTGCATGTTTTATATAGCAAAAATCGTGTTTGGTTTAATGCTTCATGTCTTGAATGTATGTTTAGATGTTAGTTTTCATTAAGACTAGGATCTATATTTGTACATGTGATGGGCTACAAATAAATCTATATATGTTTGGGATTGAATGCTTATTTGTTCCCATTAGATGTGCTAGTATAGTCTAGTTTTGATGATTCATACATTTTAAACTTGTATTCCATTTTTGGTATTTGTCTTTATGATTATGAGTTTTTCATTTCATGTATATGTGTATTTTGTCAAACTTGAAGATATACATGTATACCCCTTGAGTCATTTGCCTTTCATGCAAATATCTATTATGGACTCAAAGTGTGTTTAAGGGATATGTATGTATACTTCTTGTGTTGACAAATCATACATATACCTTGAAAAGAATTGGTATCAAATTGTTTTAATGAAAAGCTAAATTTTCATACTTTTCATGCTTTTCATGTTTTCTTTGAATTGGTATTTAAATTTCATGTATATGTTTACCTTGTCCAAACTATTAGATATACATGAATATCCTTTTTGAGCCACGTGCCTTCATGTATATATCCTTGTGGACTCATTTGTATACTTTGGTTTGTATTAGACATACATATGCCTTGAAGATTAAATAATATTAATTTTTTTTAGTTTTCTTGTTTAAAGGAATAATTGAACTTAGTTGAACAAATTTTCATGATTGTGATCTCCATACTTGACTTGTACACTCACATTTATTATTTGCTCATGTTTTGTTTTCATGAGACATTTTTATGCTTAATTGGATTAGAGTGTTGATTATCATGTGGATTTCATTTTTATGAAAAATGATTTGTATTTATTCCTTGCTTGAAAGATTTCGTACTAGTTAACAAAACTTTTCATTTTAACTAGTTCATATTCTTCGTTATAATATGAGATATGCACTTGACCCTATTCTTTCAATTGGTATCATTGAACACTTTCAATTGGTATCAATTTTTGATCTTTTTGTATACTCATATATGTTTTGTATATGTATGCTTACTCTTTCAAGAATATCAATGTCAATTGGTATCTTAACAAGCTTATGCATATGTTTAGTTGGTATTTCATTAAGGGGGAGAAAATTTGATGTTGTCTTTCAATTGGTATTTGATTTCCACTCCCTTGCTTTATGTTAAAATATAGTTTCAAATTGGTATCATATGTTTAAAAGAACACATTTCTCTTAATGATATCAAGATGTTTATGTTAAATGTTTTAAATTGGTATCTCAAAATTTTGTTTAAGAAAAACATATTTATTTTACATTGCCTATATGTGTATAAATTCATGTTGAGTGTATCTTGTATTGAAGAGCTTGACAACTCTTCCTTATGTGGTACACGTGTGTAGGGGGAGCTTCACATCTCCTTTTATGCATTACATATTTTGTGTTATGTGAATTAGAGCGTGTCTTCCTTTCTTCATGTAACTCATATATGTAGGGGAGTTAACTTAGCGTCTTCCTCTTCATGAATGAATATTGCATATATTATTTTGTGATATATGTTTTATTTCATTTGGTATCAATATGCACCTTATTGTCATATCTTGAATTGGTATCATATTTGTTTTGATTACCCCTTCTTGATCTTTTTGTTTCTGACAAAAAGGGGGAGAAAGTATCAATATGTTTTATGCTCTTACCCCTTTGTTGATGATTGACAAAAAGGGGGAGAAATATTTGTGTTTTGTTTATATGCATGCTTACATTTTTGCATATATGATGTTTATGATGTTTTAATTGGTATCTAGAACACGTTTTTATTTTGAATATGTCATTGGTATCTAGAGCACCATGTTTATATGCATTGTCATTCATTGCATATTTATTATTTATTTGCTTATGCATGAGTTAAGAGGGAGCTTCTTTGAAGCTTAACTTTAATCCATGCATATATAACTCCATGAGTTTTGTCATCATCAAAAAGGGGGAGATTGTTGGCCCAAAGGCCTTCCACTCTAGTTTTGATGATGACTCACTCATGTAGTTATGTTTACTAATAATCTTGTGATTCTAAGTTACAGATCATTAGCAAAGATATTAGTTAATGATTAGCTTCAATAAGGAGTTTAGAAGCTTATCATGGTGATTCCAGGGCTCAAGCTTCAAGATCTACCTTGCATAGCTCATGGATGGAGTTTGTGGATCGAGTCAACTTGAGATGAAGATCGTCAAGAAGACTTAGGTATCCATAGTTTAGTTTAGTGTGTTTTAGATCTATTTGTAAAGCTTAGTATAGTTGATATGCTCAAGTGCACAATACACACACATTTCATGTTTTTGATTGAATCAGTTTTGGATGCATATATCGGGTTTTGGATTTGAACCAGTTTTAGTTCTATTGATCTGCTTGACACCCTTCTATAGTTATTATCATAACTTTTTATTTTTATATTCAAATAACATGATTTAACTTGCATTTAAAAGATAACTTTCAGATCTAAATTTCTTATTTATTAACCATTTTCAGATTCTAATTTTAAAGTTGTTAAATATTTGGTTGAAATCTGTTCTTGTTCTGAAAACAGATTACAGTTTCTGTTTTGACACCTTTCAGTGTTTTATTGATATCTTTCACATCCAAACTGATATTGATTTGATTTAAGTTGCATTAGAAAGTAGACTTCAATATCTACAACTTCATCCTATATACTTATTCCCAAATTCGAACGTTTTAGACTCAAATATGTGCTCCAATATGACCTATTTTGCTGCCTGCCAGGCTGGGCCGGTCGACAAGTCCGGTCGACCGTGCCAAGCGGACGGTCGACCGGCCGGTCGACCGGACGTGCACGGTTTCGTGCACGTCGGCTGTTTCTGTAGACGGTCGACCGTGCGGTCGACTGACTGTAAGCAGATTGGTCTCTGTTTGTCTGGGTCGACCGCCAGGTCGACCGGCAGCTGTCAACGGCTATTTTTTGACCGTTGGACGGTCGACCGCCAGGCCAGTCAGGCTGCCACATCAGCCTAACGGCTAGTTTTTCCTAGGGGCTATATATACCCCATTTCTCCATTGTTTTGGCTAAGATTTTAAGAGCTCATTTTCACCCATTCTCTGGTTTTAAAAAGAAGTTTTCAAAAGAGTTTTTAGTGCTAAAAAGATTTATTCTTTTTTGTTTTAGGTTTTTGGAAAAATCAAAGATATTGGGAGATTTATCTTGTTCTTCATTTCTATCATTTACAAAGGATTTTTCCCAAGTATTTTTCTTTGATTTCTTGATTTCCAAACACCTAGTTTTCACACTTGAGCTATCATACTATCCTAATCTATTAGGATCTTATTTTTGTGAAAAAAGAAAAGGAAAGAGGTTTGTGGTTGAAAGAGACCACTTATTGTAAACCCTTGATTTCTTGGTTGCTCCCTCTTTGGTAGAGGTTGAGGTTGTGTAATTGGGTTGTTGGTTTGCTCCCTCTTAGGTAGAGGTGGAGATTGGTGTTTGCTCCCTCTTGGTGAGGTGGAGTTGGTTGTTGGTTTGTATCCCTCTAGAGTGAGGTGGATTGGTTGTTGTATTGGCTACGGGCCTACCCCTCGGTTGTGAGGTGGTTGTTTGAGAGAGGAGTTTGGTACTCCTTGTGTTGTAACAAATCCTCTTTGGTAGAGGTTCCCTTGGTGGGAGATAGTGGATTAGAAATCCTACACGGTGGTGTAGGCGGGGATGTAGAGCTAGGGGCTCGAACCTCGAAACATATCTTGGTCTTTGCGATTGATCCAATATCTCTCAACTCTTACTCTCTTTACTTTGTGCAAGCATCATTTCATTCAAGCATCATTCTTTCATTGCATACATATCTTATACATTGCTTGTGTTGCCTTGCATCTTTTATATTGCAATTCATTCTTATATGCTTGGCTTGATTGTGTGTGCACATATTTCATATTGCTTGGATTGCTTGTGTGTGTGCGCCTAACTTATACTCATCCAACAAGAGCTTCACATAGCACCTCAACCCATTTCAAGGGGAATCAAGAGGAGTTAGTCCAGAGCCCTTCACGGGGAATTCGGCTACACTTGTTGTATTGTATTAAGTTTGTGCAACATTTGCATTAGCTTCCGTATTTAGAGCATTTAGTTTCTAGATTAGCACTTACACCTATTCACCCCCCCCTCTAGGTGTATTTCAAAATTCGCGTGCATTGATTAGTCTACAGTTCTGCATTATTATATCACATTTTTCTACTGATTTATGAATAAAATATTAGTCTAAACCGTGTTTTGGTCTCTCTTGCAGATAATCAAAAAAGAGGGGTAAAAGGGTAATAAGAGCTTAATTAAACCCATTTTCGAGTAATTAAATCCGCATTTCTTGGAGGCCAAGTAAGGGATCTTCTAGAAGATACATTGAACCTAGACCCTTACGCACGTCAGACGAATATCCAGATGAAAATACATGAATCTGAGCATATCTAGAAGGTCCCCGAAGCGACACGAAGCCACGGACCAAAACCAGGGACCTAGGTCCCTGGTATTGCCGCGGAAACGCGGCAATAGCCACGTTTCCGCGGCTATTTGGTGGGGCCACGCGTCGATCTTCGACGCGTGGCCTCGTCTCGTCTTTTAGAAACCCCTTTCGCCTATATAAACCCCTGCAGAGGCCTGAAACGCAAGCAGTTTTGATATTTAGGCTAGGTTTTCTATCTTTTAGTGTAGTGTAGTGTAGGTGTTCTTCTTCTTTTATTTTGTATTTTCTTTTCTTTTATAGATCTTATAGTAGGGCAGAGAGATTCAGAGAAAGATAGAGAGATATTGATATAATAGATGGTGACAATTTATATAAAGGTGTCTCCTTTCTTCTCCATTGTAATCTTCTCCATCTTCTACATTATGCTTGGCTAATTTTTCTTCTCATGGCAATCTATCTACTAACCACTAACCATCTAACCACTTACTTGATAATCCACATGAATCTAGTAGCTTCTACAAGCCTTGCTCTTGCAAGAGCCATTGATGGCTCATGATGATAGATTCTAACATTCTAACATTTCTAACACCTAATCTACTAACTTGCTAACTTGCAATGTCTTCTTTATTTCATGCTCACCTCTAACTAATTTTGATGAATTAATAGTAACTTGCAACTTGTTATGTGGTATGGATGTGTTGTTTGAATGTAGAAGAACAATCTTATGGTCCATGCTCTGTATCGTTTCTTGAAGCCAAGGATTAGTGATGGCCAAAGATCCATGTGAGGCAACTATCACTAAGAGGTTAGCATGGTTAGTGGATCAATTAGTAGTGAGTAGCCATGAGTTTTATTTTACTTTGTTTTAAAAACCAATTCCAAAATCTTTATCATTTTTTCTATCGTTATTTTTATCATCCTCTTAGTTCACCTTTGTTTTCATTTTCTTTACAACAAGCTTCAACTTCTTTCCTATTTTGTTTTCCAAATCACTTCTCTTTCATTTTTCACATCGTCGCTTTCATCGCCTTTCCTCACTTATCACTTCTGGTTTCATTTTCTTTTACTTTTTCTAATTCTTTTAACAAAGAAGACATGTTAACATAACACGTGAATAAGAACTGTTAATGCTTCTATCGCCTCCCGTCCCTGTGGATTCGACCCGTTGAGCCAATGCTATAACGGAAGTATCGAGGGAATATTAGCACGCTTACTTTTACACTGATTTCATAAACACACCTTTTCGAGTGCTCATTCCTCACCGATCAAATTTTTGGAGCCGTTGTCGGGGACGGGAATGGTTTTGATTTCACGTTTTTGTGAACATTTTCTTCTCTGTTTTAGTGTGCAGGTTAATTTTTGTACAAATTGAACATTACAGAACTCTTCTTTTGCTTGCATGTCCCTGCTCTAGAAAGCAGGGACCCTACTTCCATAACTGTGTCGCGGAAACCCAAGGAAAGCAGCGAAAACGCGGCGTATTTGTGGCATTTGACTTCATCTTTTGCAGGGAATTTGTAAGTTGCATATATTGTTATATTCTGCTGCCAGTTTTCTGCTTTGATTGCATGCACACTATAATAAATTAAAGAACTAAAATACGGTATTTTGACGCTTTTAAAACGGTTTAGACATTTGCATTTAGGCACGTGTCAATTCAATTCCAATATACTGTATTTTGTTCTGTTGTTGTGATCTGGACTGAGGTGTACATATGACATTGCATATAGCATAGGACAAACACGTGGGTGATTTACTTGCTTTGTGTTATCTTCTTGTCTATATTGCACACTTGCACGAATTGAATTTAAAGGGCATACCCCAATACAAGATAAGGTGGGGATTTCATCACCCTTCCTTAGCCCAAAAACCACCTCCCCACTCACACAGCCCAAGCCCTAATAAAAATTGATAGACGTTAGTATTGGCTCAGAGGCCCTTCACTCTAGTTTTGATGATGATTAACACATGTAGTTATAGTTTACTAATAATCTTGTGATATTTAGTTTCAGATATTTAATCAAGATATTAGTAGGTGATTAGCTTCAACAAATGTGTTTTAGAGCTTTCACATGTTGATTCAAGAGCTCGAGCATCAAGATCGCATCTAGTACTCGGTTAGAGTCAAGCTCGTTGGATCGCGTTTGGATCGAGTCGGCTTGGAGACAAGAAGACTTCGGTATTGTGTTTAGTTTAGTATGTTTAGATCATTGTAAAAATTAGATAGTGTTGATATGCTCAAGTTCACATACACACATAAGTTTAAAGTTTATTTGATTTTGGTTTTTGGTTTAACCGATTTTAGATTTCTAGTCAAAAACATAGATATAAATCTTTATATGTATATTGGATTCTATCCATATACAATATGCTTCAAAGTTGTTTCAATATCATGTTTTTGTATTTACATGTGTTTTGAAAAAATCGGATTTCCATTTCAAAGTTTGATTTTTGGAAAATACCGATTTTGTGTTTAAGCCAAATTTCAATATCACAAAAATAGTTCAAATTGTTTATAATATGTGTTGATTTTTTGTCACACATATTTGTATTTCAAAGATCTTACAAGAACATATTTTTGTGGAATTTATGTGATTTTATGGGATTTTATGAAAGTTAAAATACCTAAGTTTTTATCCCTAAAAAGTTTGACCTAGCCTTCTGCCGGTCCACCGAACGGTCGACCGGTCTAGTCGACCGACGTGCACAAACATGCACGGTTGTTTTGGCTGGAAGGCGGTCGACCGGGTTGGTCGACCGCCAGAGAGCTTCTACTCTCTGGAAATGGCCCCGGTTGACCGCCCGGTCGACCGGCAGAGAGCTCTGCTCTCTGTTTCTAGGTTTCGGTCGACCGGTGGCTCAACGATCATAAAAATGACCGTTGGCTGGTCGACCGCCTGGTCGACCGGAAGGGCAAAATTGCCCTTTGCAGCTGCCAACGGGCAGATTTGTTTTTGGGCTATATATACCCACTTCTTTGGGCTGTTTTAGATAATAATTTCAAGAGCAAATTTTCTCATCTTTAGAAGTGTTTTAGCTACAAGTTTTAAAAGAGTTTTTGGTTTTAAAAGATCAATCTTTATTTGTTTTAAAGTGTTGGAAAATTCAAAGAAAAGAAAGTCTTTTGGGAATTAGTTTTTGGTATTGATTTCTATATCTATTTGGATATTTTTCCAAGTATTTTTCTTTGTTCCAAACACTTTATTTTCTCACACTTGAGCTATCTATCTATCCTATCTATTAGGATCTATATTGTGGGAAAATTGGTTTGTGGTTGTTGATACCACCAAGAGTTTAAACCCTCCTTACTTTGTGATATCCCTCTAGTGAGAGGTGATTGTGTTGTTATCCCTCTAGTGAGAGGTGATTGTGGAGGTTATGTTGGTATCCCTCTTAGTGAAGAGGTGATTGTTGGAGTTGTGGCTTTGAGCCTTATTATCTTGTGTGAGGTTGATAGTTGTTTGGCTAAATGCCCATCCCTCTAAGTGTGGAGGTGATTTGTGTAGTGCCTTGCCTCTTGTGTAAAGGTTGTATTTTTGGAGAGAGGAGTTGTGTACTCCCAGTTTGTATTAGCCAAATTCTCAGTGGAGGTTCCCTGTGTGAGAAGTCCTGTGTGGACGATATTGTGGAAATCCTTCTGTGTGAAGGCGGAGACGTAGAGCAGTGGCTCGAACCTCGAAACATATCTTGTTGTTAGCGATTGATCCACTATCTCTTAACTCTCTCTCTTATTTTGTGTTTTGCATTATTTCATATTATTCATATTATAACTTATATGCTTGGTATTGCTTGTGTGTGCCCATACTTGTGTTCAACCAAGAGAGCTTTACATAGCACCTCAACTCTTATTTAGAGGAATTTAGAGGAGATAGTCCAGAGCCCTTCACCGGGAATTCAGCTACACTCTTTGGTTACACTAAGTGTGTTGCATTTTATTTTAATTCCGCATTATTGTCATTAGATTAACCTTACACCTATTCACCCCCCTTCTACGTGTACTTTCAATTAGTATCAAAGCCTACGCTCCTGATATTAGGTTTAACCGCCTAGGAGTGAGATCTTGGTTAGCTAATCTAGTATTTGCTTTTGCACACTTATTTGTTTACACACACTCATGAATTATCTTGCCCCTCCCATGTTTGATGTGTCTAACATCAATATGTGAAAGCATAGGATGAGTATGTACCTAAAAACCCTAGGATTGCATGTTTTCCTTGCCGCTACCAAGAAATCTTATCTTGGTAATAGCAAGCATATAGAGGCCAATGCACAAGCCCTTGAGACACTTAGAAGCACTTTAAGTAAAGAATATTTGTCTATGATTTCTCATTGTGATTCCGCTTTTGCAGTGTGGAATACTTTGACCTCTCCCACGCTACAAACGACGAAATATGTGGAGGAGGAATTTAGTGGAGGAAAATCCGAACAACATTGCTACATGGTCCAAGGGAATGACTCCCTTGAGGTACATTCGGAAACTCAACTAGATGATAGTGCTAGTTCTTCTGGTGATGATCATATTGATGTCGATGCATTAAATGAAAAACTATCTATTGTTTGTGAAAAACTATTAGAAAAATACCAACTCTTGAAAAAGAAAAGTTTTGCATTAAAAGAAGAAAATAAGGATTTACTTTCTAAACTTGATGTTATTTTGCAAGAGAGGGATAAGATTTCAAATGAGAGGGACTCATTGAAATCCCAATTTGATCTTGCCCTAAATGAAAACAAAATCTTAAAAAGTAAAATGATTGTGATGAAGTTTTGAAGAAAAATGAAGTTCTATCTTCAAAACTTATTTTTGTTTTAAAAGAAAATGATTCTTTGAAAACCAAAATTATTTCTATTTCAAAGGAATTAGATTTAATTTCTAATGAAAATATTTCTTTGAAAAATGATTTAGATACTCATGTTTGTCATGCTAGTGTAGCTTCATCATCTAGCATACCTATTGCATGCTCCACTTTATCTTCAAGTATTAAAAATGATTTTGTGTATTAAAAAAAAGTGTTGATTGTTTGGGCTCCACTTTGAGCTAATGTGCTATAGATCACAAGAAATTGGAATTCATGTTTCACAAGAAACATGCACCACATGTTCATACACACCATACACGGCATACACATGTTCTCATGTTCACACACATGACACTAGGTATGCTCATGTGTACACTTGTACACATTATGGACATAAGGGCCACCTTGCAAAATTTTGCTTTGATAGAAATGATTCAAATTTTGTAAATTGATTTGTTTGGGTTAGGAAAGGAGCTAACCCCTATGGATCCAATAGGGTATGGGTACCAAAAGCCACTCCTATTTTATTTGATGTAGGTGTGAGCTCTCACATGACGTGAGAGGCGTTGGTGCCTTGAGGTGATGCGTTCCGAGCTAAACGGTGACAATTTTGGATGCATCACTTTCAAGGGGAGTTTGGTAGGAGGACCACCATGGTTTGGAGATATAGAGATGTGCCCTCTTAGTTTTGGTAACTATCTCTTACTCCCATTTATGTTTACATACTTTTAGATTATTGATTTTTTAGCATGTCATGTTTTAATGATTATTATGTTAAATGTCATGTTAATTAGACTTATGATACACATATGTAGTATTTGAGATACACCCATGTTTATATAGACTATTACTTTTATGTTCTCACTTTAGTTTAACTATTGTGTATATTCTTGTTCTAAGACATGTATATTTAGCCTAATGATCATATTGGTTTATATTTTGTTTTATGCTTCATGTTTTGATTACATGTTTAAATGTAACCTTCATTAAAACTTGTGTATATACTTGTCCAACTAATGAGCCACAATTGATTCTTATATGTTTGTGCTTAAATGCTCATTTGTACCCATTAGATGTACTAGTATAGCCTAGTTTTGATGATTAGTGCATTTCAACTTGTATTCCCCATTTTGTACATGTTTTTCATGTAAATGTATTTAGTTTCATGTATATGTTAATTTTGTTTAAAACTTTAGATATACATGTATACCCTTGAGTCATTTGCTTTTCATGCAAATTTTTATTATGGACTCATTTATGTTTGGATATGTATGTATACTTCTAGTTTAGACAAAACATACATATGCCTTGGAGTTAGTATTATTTTTTTTGAAAAATTAAATTTTCATGTTTTTCATGTTTATAAAGAAATTTCATATTGAGCTTAATTGCCTATTCTCATGATTTTGTGATTACATGATTCTTACACTCACATTACTCTTATTTACTCATGAATTTTGTTTTCATGAGCTTTATATATGCTTTATAGACTTTGAGTGTCGATAATCGTGTGACTTACTTGTTTTTCATGGAAAATATTCATGTTTTATTCCTTACTTGAAGGATTTCGTACTAGTTTTCAAGATTATCATAAAATTAGTTGCGTATTTCTTCATTTTAGAATAGTATTCAAACTTGTTAAAATTATTTTCAAAATCCTATTTTTTTTTGAAAACCCCTTCCAATGAAGGGTGGACGGATGGGCGACCATGCCTTGTGAGCCTAATTGAAAATCTTTTTAAACATGTGCATGAAAGGGAGGTAACTATGAGTTATACACTTGATCTTCATCATATTTTCAATTGGTATCTCAATTGATATTTTTTTGTATACTCATATTTTGTTGTTCTATATATGTATGCTTCAAACTTCAAATAGTATCAATTTCGATTGGTATTTACATTTTCATACATATATATATGATTTGATTGTGCTTAATATATCTTTACATCTTAAAGCACAAATTATATTTATGCTAAGATTGCTTCACTCCTAAATGTCAATTATTTTTCAAATTAGTATCTTATACAAGCTTATGCAATATTTTTATTGGTATTTCATAAAGGGGGAGAAAATTCATGTTTTATCTTTCAAATTGGTATCTTTCAATAGAATTCATTTTCAATTGATATCTTACTCCCATTCTTTATGATGAAAAATACTTTGTTTTGTATGCTAACATTTTCAATATTGGTATCATGTTTCATTTTAAATTGGTATCTATATTGATAAGAGTTATGCTTACCTAAATCAATTTAGTTTTTACTTTCAATTGGTATCAAAAACTTACAAGTCATTTTTTTGGGTATCAAGTTACTTTAAAATTGATTGTTACTTTCAATTGGTATCAAGATTTCTTATATATATATATATCTTTCAATTGGTATCAAAAATATACAATGTGTCATTTTTTATTGGTATCAAAATTTACAAAATTTTTTTAAAATTGGTATCAAGATATTTTCACATTGGTATCTTTTAGTATCTTAAAATTTTTTGTTTACTTTCAATTGGTATCTTCAAAATGTTTTGTTTATTTTCAATTGGTATCATAAATTGGTGTCATGATGCTTCGATGTATACCTTCATCCTAAATTGATATATTTTTCAATTGGTATCATAATGTTTTGATTTGTATTGCTTATATGCAAGGAAAACTTAACATCTTCTCTATATATAGATTCATATTGAGTGTATTTCATATTGAAGTGATTGACCTTTCTTTGGTACATGTATGTAGTAGGAGTTTCATATCTCCTTTTATACATTGCATATTATGCTTTATGTGGTTAGGGTTTAGTCATCTCTTTTCATATAAATGCATGTATGCAGGGGGGTTAACTTAACGTCTCTCCTCTTCATGAATATATATCGCATATATATCTTTATTGTTTGATTTGTTTTCACCCCTTTATTGATGATTGACAAAAAGGGGGAGAGAAATTCGGAGAATGTTTTTGAGTTTATATGCATGTTTACTTACAATTGATACATGCATTTTTATTTTTACAATTGGTATCGAGCATATATATTTTTGTTTATGCAATTGGTATCGAGCATATATGTTTTTGTTTATGCAAAAGGGAAGAAGTATTCTTCACTTATGCATGTTTGTGTTGAGCATTCATTGCATATCTTTATGTTTATTGTTATGCATGAGTTAAGGGGGAGCTTCTATGAAGCTTAACTTTAATCCATGCATATATAACTCCATGAGTTTTATCATCATCAAAAAGGGGGAGGTTATTGGCCTAGAGGCCCTTCGCTCTAGTTTTGATGATGATTAACTCATGTAGTTATAGTTTACTAATAATCTTGTGATATTTAGTTTCAGATATTTAATCAAGATATTAGTAGGTGATTAGCTTCAACAAAGATATTTTGGAGCTTTCACATGTTGATTCAAGAGCTCGAGCATCAAGATCGCATCTAGTACTCTTTGGAGTCAAGCTCGTTGGATCGCGTTTGGATCGAGTCGGCTTGGAGACAAGAAGACTTCGGTATTGTGTTTAGTTTAATATGTTAGATCATTGTAAAGATTAGATAGTGTTGATATGCTCAAGTTAACATACACGCACAAGTTTAAAGTTTATTTGATTTTGGTTTTCGGTTTAACCGATTTTGGATTTCTAGTCAAAAATATAAATATAAATCTTTATATGTATATTGGATTCTATCTATATACAATATGCTTTAAAGTTGTTTCAATATCATGTTTTTTTATTTACATGTGTTTTGAAAAAATCGGATTTCTATTTCAAGGTTTGGTTTTTGAAAAATACCGATTTTGTATTTAAGCTAAATTTCAATATCACAAAAATAGTTCAAATTGTTTATAATATGTGTTGAATTTTTGTGACACATATTTGTATTTCAAAGATCTTACAAGAACATATTTTTGTGGAATTTATGTGATTTTATGGGATTTTATGGAAGTTAAAATACCTAAGTTTTTATCCCTAAAAAGTTTGACCTAGCCTTCTGCCGGTCGACCGGACGGTCGGCCGAGGCAGAAGGTGCACAAACGTGCACGGTTATTTTGGCTAGAAGGCCAGTCGACCGCCAGAGAGCTTCTGCTCTCTGAAAATGGCTCCGGTCGACCGCCTGGTCGACCGGCAGAGAGCTCTGCTCTCTGTTTCCAGGTTCCGGTCACCGGCCGGTCGACCGGTGGCTCAATGGTCATAAAAATGACCATTGGCCGGTCGATCGCCCGGTCGACCGGAAGGGCAAAATTGCCCTTTGCAGCTGCCAACGGGCAGATTTATTTTTGGGCTATAAATACCCACTTCTTTGGGCTGTTTTAGATAACAATTTCAAGAGCAAATTTTCTCATCTTTAGAAGTGTTTTAGCTACAAGTTTTAAAAGAGTTTTTAGTTTTAAAAGATCAATCTTTATTTGTTTTAAAGTGTTGGAAAATTCAAAGAAAAGAGAGTCTTTTGGGAATTAGTTTTTGGTATTGATTTCTATATCTATTTGGATATTTTTTCAAGTGTTTTTCTTTGTTCCAAACACTTTATTTTCTCACACTTGAGCTATCTATCTATCCTATCTATTAGGATCTATTTTGTGGGAAAATTGGTTTGTGGTTGTTGATACCACCAAGAGTTGTAAACCCTCATTACTTTGTGATATCCCTCTAGTGAGAGGTGATTGTGTTGTTATCCCTCTAGTGAGAGGTGATTGTGGAGGTTGTGTTGGTATCCCTCTTAGTGAAGAGGCGATTGTTGAAGTTGTGGCTTTGAGCCTTATCCCTCTTGTGTGAGATTGATAGTTGTTTTGCTAAGTGCCCACCCTCTAAGTGTAGAGGTGATTTGTGTAGTGCCTTACCTCTTGTGTAGAGGTTATATTTTTGGAGAGAGGAGTCGTGTACTCCCGGTTTGTATTACCCAAATTCTCAGTGGAGGTTCCCTGTGTGGGAAGTCCTGTGTGGACGATAATGTGAAAATTCTTCTGTGTGAAGGCGGGGACGTAGAGCGGTGGCTCGAACATAAAAACATATCTTGTTGTTAGCGATTGATCCACTATCTCTTAACTCTCTCTTATTTTGTGCCTTGCATTATTTCATATTGTTCATATCATACTTATATGCTTGGTATTGCTTGTGTGTGCCCATACTTGTGTTCAACCAAGAGAGCTTTACATAGCACCTCAACTCTTATTTAGAGGAATTTAGAGGAGATAGTCCAGAGCCCTTCACCGGGAATTCGGCTACACTCTTTGGTTACACTAAGTGTGTTGCATTTTGTTTTAATTTCACATTATTTGTTATTAGATTAGCCTTACATCTATTCACCCCCCTCTAGGTGTACTTTCAGTTGGCCCCTAGGGACATCTCGGACTCATTAAGAGATTGACCGAGGTTGAAACTTTTTTGAATCTTACTCTTGTGAAATCGGTGTCTAAGGTTGGGGATTAGGAGGTTACGCCTCGAAGATACCGTAGTTTGGCATAATTAAGGCCCGTTGCTTATGCACGGATACCTCCCACCGTATTTTTTCCCATACCTGGCCGATTAGCTTGTGGTCGGATTCAAGCAACAACCTCCCCCGGGTAATCGACCAGTTAGGAGTCGTCTAGGTCTAGGTCAACCCTACTTTAGGCTTGATTTTGATTTTTCTTTTCTTTTTGTTTGTTGCTTGCTTTTTTTTTTTTTTATTTGTGATTGTTTGTGAAATGGAATTCAACAATAACAATTCTTTCAATCCTAATATGAATCCATATTTCACACCAACCCCATTTGTTTCGGATAATTCCAACCCGACTTTTTATAATATGAACCAACTAAATACACCGGGTTGGATTTATCCGAATCAATACAACCTATACCCCCAATCTTATAACCATAATTTTCAAAATAATTTCCACTCTTCACAGAGTCAATGGGGAGTCACCTCCCTCGAGTCAAATTTTTCACCACCTTGTCCACAATTTTCACAATTTCCACAATCTCCATTTCTCAATTTTGAAGAAAAATCTGAGTTCGAAAAAATATAGAAGCCATGCTTGAGTCCCAACAAAAGAAGCTCAATTCACCAATTCCACAATATTTTCACGATTCATCCTCAGTTTCACATATTCAACATGACCAACCATCTACCTTGAAAACGAGTATGGAGTACTTTCGTGAGTCTGAGATTCAATCTCAAAACATGTTGGACTCACAATCTTCACTATCTTTCCAAAACTAAGATTCTTATACTCCCTTTCTGGACCATTCACTTGAAGAAAAATCACATCTAGAAAAGAGTATAGAAATCTTGCAGGAGTCCGCCCTACAATTTCAAAAATCTTCTTCTCAGTCTATGATAGGTTGGAAACACAATTGAGTCAATTGGTCAACATTTATAAGAATGAAGAAACTCTCTCTTCTCAACCTTTGACCAATCCAGGTATCTCTAATTCTATCGATTTGACCTAGGACTCTTGTTGTTTTGGAAATCAAGATTCCTACACTCCCATTCTAGAGCATCAACTTGAAGAAACATCACATCTAGAAAAGAGTATAGAAGTTTTGCAGGAGTCCGCACTATAATTTCAAAAATCTTCTGCCTAGTCTATCAATAGGTTGGAAACACAATTGCGTCAATTGGTTAGCAATTATAGGAATGAGAAAACTCTATCTTATCAACCTTTGACCAATTCAGATATCCCTAACTCTATTGATCTGACTCACGACTCTTGTCATTTTGGAAACCAAGATTCAATTTCCGTCAACCCATCTGAACTTGACCAAACCTCAAATGTTGAAAATTCCATTGACATTTTGGCAAGTTATCCTTTTCCTGGGATTGAACTTCCGCATGAATATGATCCTGAATCTCAACTTGGTAACTCAATTTCACTACCTGATTCCATAATGACTGAGGTGTTTTTACCTGATTTCAGGCTTTTTCCTGAGTCAACATTGGATCCTGTGCCAATCCATCGTGAAATTGAATCGCCAATCTTTTATAATCAACAAATTGAACTTGACCAATTTCATACTTATGAAAGTCCCATTGACAAATTGGCAAGTTCTCATTTTTATGAAATTGAACTTAACGAGGAATGTGATCTAGATTCTCAAATTTATGATCCAGTTTAAATTCCTGAATCAATATTGACTCCTGTTTTGTTACCCAACTTGAGCAACATTTTAGAGTCAGTTTTGATTCCCATACCTGTTATTCTTGAACTTGAATCACCTATCTTAGAAAGTCACATTCCGTTGTGGGAAAATGAATTTGGATTAGAATTTCAACTCTTGATTTGGACCCACTTCCTGAACCAATCTCGATCCTGAACCTTTACTTGACTTAAGTCAAATTCCCGAGTCAGTAGTCGTTCCTGTGCTTCCTAAGTCCAAATCAATCATTCCATCTTTTCATACTCCATTTTGGGACAAGGGTGTTAAAAATAATGACTCCGAAATTATTTTAAAATTTTAAAAATTAGATGGGGTAAAATTCTTAATAAAAATCATCCATATATACATCATTCTAGTAGGTTGTATTATAGAGGTGTCTGGTGGATTCCTCCGAATTCCACGCAAATTGGATTGGGCCGCATTTCGTGGACCAATTAGACCACCACCGGAACCACCACCTTGAGGTGATTTTTCCTTCCCTCTTTATTTGTTTCATGCATACATACATTCACGATGCATTGAGGACAATGCATGAGATAAGTGTGGGGGAGGTTTACTAATATAGAGTTTTTAGATTTTCTTTCTTTTTCACTTCTTTTAGGATACTTTTAGAAATCTTCCCTTTTGTATAGGATTTTCTCTTTCTTTAAAAATTTTTTGAAATAAGAGACAATATTTTGTTCTATTTTTAAAGAAAATTAAGATGATCTTAGAAATTAAGGAAGCCTTAATTATGACATCTTAAACCTAGTCGAAATAATGGATCTTGTTTAAGATTATAGGCTAAGTAAGATAAATTGGAGAGATAATTTTATCTTAAATTTTTTGCCTTAGATAGTACGCACTTCACACAAACACAATTTTTGGGATGAAAACAAAGACTTAAAATGCCATAAAAATATATATATATATGGTATAAATGAATAAAAAATCACTTATTAAGCAGGATAATTGATTGAGTTTTTCCTGCACACAAAATATGGTATTTTAGATTGAGAAGTAAAGGTATGCAAGGTGCTCAATACTATCCGCTGTAGCAAAGGTTATGCGGGTCGTGATCCTCAGGGAGGGACTAGCGATGGAAGCGTTTAAGTAAGTTATCTCTTTTTTTATTTATTTTATTAGTTACAATGGTATTTACAATGAAGTGAAGAAAAGAATTTGGAAAGATGTTGGTGACTTAATCTATACAAATAAAAGAAAATAAAGAAAATAAAAGAAACACTTACCTACCTCTTCTGCCCTGCTTACCTTTGATCCGTTTGCAACGACTTACCTTGTTCTTGAAGGCTTGAAAGTATGGCGTATAGGATCTTCCACCTTCGCGATCTACACTACAAAAATAAAAGACTAGCAAAAGAAGGCTTGTTCATCTCCATAGGCCATCAAGGGCTCTTCTTCGGCTAAGCAGTCTCGAAGCAATTGGGTCTCATGGTTTGCAAGACATTAGAGAGAAACAATAAAATAACACAAGAATAAAAGAACTAAAATAATAAAAGAACAAAAACGAACCTCGAGTCGATTTATTTAACAATGGAAGAAGAGCAAAACTTACACCGATTGTCACCCTCAGTACAAGTATATCTCCTTCCTCCATGAAAACATCCTCTCCTCTCAGTTACAAAAATTACAAAAGAAAACGAAAATAAAAACCTAAACTAAACTACAAGTTAGCCTAAGAAAACCCTAAATTTCTGCTCTGTATTTTCTGTACGCCCTTCTCGGTTGCACTGCAGGGGTATTTATAGGTGCAGAAGGAAGTAGAGTCCCATAACGACTCCTCCACGAAAACTGGTAGCGGGATAAGACAGGAATGCCGCAGAAACGCGGCTTTGGCCGCGTTTCCGCGGCCAAGTAGTGGCGGCTGGCCACGCGCTTTCGCGCGTGGCCTCCTCTGGTCCGTCCATCTGGGCGTTTCCTTCTGGAAGCTGCATCCTGACTCTTTATTTGTGGATTTCGGGATAACTTGGGAAGCAAGTTACCCTAATCCAAATCTTTTATCAACGAATTTGTTATCCTTCTTTGACTTTTATCCTCATCCTGCAAGTATTTAGGGTTGAATAGAAGTCTATCCTTCCCTCTTCTTTTAGTATTTGCAACTTTTGCCCTTGGTATTTGCAACTTTGACAATTGATAATTGCAACTTTTATATTGGGCTTTAAACATGGGCTTTTGGGCTTCTTTTAAGGCTTTATTCTTTTATTTTTATTTCTCAAGGCCTGCACACAATAAATAATAAAATATTAGTAAATGTGCAGAATTATATGAATAAATATGAAAATGTGATAGTAAATGTATGGAAAAATATGCACTTTTTACTACCAATCACACCCCACACTTATCTTTTTGCTCCTCCTCGAGGAAAAATCAAAAAGAAAAGAAAAACTAATCTAGCTAACTCACTTTCGTAGGAATCACGGTTGCACTTAGCACGTGCAACAAGCCGTTAAACCCCTAGGTTACCTTAAAGGACGAGTGTTGTCTCGTGAGGGTTTTCAGCGGATTACACCCACAAAATCCATAAAAAGGAAAATATTTGAAATACGTTTGAAGAGACTAAGTAGTCTATAAGTTTTTAGGATTATCATTTTTATTCATTCATTAAACTTTGTCTTTATAAAGTGAATTGTTATTTATTTTAGGTAAGGATCAAAACTGAATTTTTGTATAGTCTTTTTCGTTACCAAAAGTCATATGCACCCTTGTGAATTTATACTAGGAATTCCTTAACTTGGACTCTCATGCCCCTTTATTATTATTTTATTTTATTTTATTTATTATTATTATTATTATTTTAATATGTATAACTCATCTAATTTTCTTTCGTATAAGTATCAAGGCTTCTTGAGGCCCTCATACCTAACTAATTGACTATTAGATGTGTTAGTACATATATAAGTAATTTTTCTTAGTTTCCTTAGGCTTTCTAATCCACCCATGTAGCGAACTTAAAGTCGGTGGCTCCCAAACCGGTCGGCTTTAGGGCACCGGGTGAGAAAACACCCCACGGACTCAAATTCGAGTGAACTAGGCCACAAAACTAAGGTTTTATTTAGAACTCACCTTTAGGCGTGAATACTTATGCTTCTTGAGGCATCTGTATCCAGCTTAATTGGTGATATATATATTTTTTTTATTATTAATTTTTTATATAGAGCACAAGAGTCTTTGTCTTGGAATCCTAGATATGTAAATGTATTAGATATGCACATTTCATTAAGGTAAAAATTAAGACTAATTAATTATTCAATATTTCCTCCTATACCTAAAAATTCAACAATTTATTTATTTTGACCAAGTTTTTAGAAATCCTAATCATGATTTTCCTTATTCTTAAGACTAACTTAGATTTCTTTCAAAAGATAAGTCAAAATATTTCCTTTTTATAACATTTTTTTTTAGCAAATTTTTTTTGTTAGTTTCTACCTATGTTAGTATGTTAGTAAAGCCTACCCCCACACTTATCTCATGCATTGTCCTCAATGTATGAATGAATGCATATATGCATGAAAAAGAAGAAGGGAAGGCAAATATTACCTTAAGGTTGTGGTTCCGGTGGTGGTCGGATTGGGCCAAGCGTTGCTACCCAGTCAAGATAATGTGGTAGTTCACGGGACCTACCTTTATTGACCTCTTTTCTATTTACATGTTTACAGTCCCCAGTATGAATAGGATCATGGAAGATCCTCTCGTGAAACTTACTTCCTTTACATGACCAGTCCTGAAAAATCATCACAGAGTCATGGTCTATACCTATGTCCAACAAAAGAATGTGACTTGGTAGAATGGTTGTCTTGGATTCAAGAATGATAGGTTCAGGAACGAATACTGACTCAGGAAAGAAACTTAAATCAAGTAAGGGTTCAGGAGTCGAGCTTGGTTCAAGAAGTGTGTCCAAGTCAAGAATTTGAAACTCAAGTCCACAATCATCTTCCCACAATGGAATGTGACTCAATATTGGTGATTCAAGTTCAGGAATGATAGGTGTGGGAATCAAAACTGACTCTAAAAGATTACCTAAGTCGGGTAACAAAACAGGAGTCAATATTGATTCGAGAATTTGAACTTGATCACAGATTTGAGAATCAAAGTCACATATCTCATTCGGTTCAATCTCATAAAATGAGAACTTGCCAATTTGTCAATTGGACTTTCAAAAGTATGAAATTGGTCAAGTTCTATATGATGATCATAAAAAATGGGTGATTCAATTTCATGATCTATGGGTACGGGAATAAATGTTGGCTCAGAAAATTGGTCCAAATTGGGTAAGGATACCGGAGTCAACATAGATTCGAAAATGGAAACTGAATCGCAAAGTTGGGGATCGGGTTCACATTCACAATCTAATTCATTCTCATTGAAATTAAAACTAGCCAATTTGTCCAAGGATTGGGATTGAGCAAGTTCATATTGATGTGATGAAATTGAATTTTGATCAAGGTCTTCTAGACAGAATGATTCTTGTTTCCTATCAACTTGCTCAAGAATGTTTGAAAGTCTAGAAATTTAATCATTCATTATATCTTGCAACCGATCCACTTTTTCTTCTAACCCATCGAATAGATCAATGGAGGACTGAAACCTTGGTGATGTGAGAAAAGACGTATATGAAGATAATGGTTGAACAGGTGGTTGACCATATGGCTCAGGGGTGTTGAATCCCCATTGACTCTGTGAAGAGTAGTGATGATTATTCCAATCTTGTTCATAGTATTGGGACTGGGGCATGTAATGATTCGGATAAGACCAATCTGGCACACTAGGTTGGTCAAAGTTATGATATGCCAGGTTGGTAATATCCGAATAAGAGGTTGGTGTGTAATATGGATTCTCATTAAAATTGAAAAAATTATTGTTATAGGCCATATCACACAAACACAAACAAAGAAAAGAAAACAAATAAATAAGCAAACAAAAAAGAAAAATTCTATCCTACGTTAGGGTAGACTTATGACCTAGACGACTCCTAACTGGTTGGACTGTCCACGGGAGGTAGGGTGTAGACTTTGACCACAAGTTAATCAGCCAGGTCAGGGCAAGATTGGTGGGAGGTTTTCCGTCAAAGACGTTCCTTAATTAAATAACCACCAATCTTCGGGCTTTCGGCCCTCAATCCCCTTCCTAGACACTGATTTGGCAGCAGTCAATTTTCAACACTGTTCCCCCTTAGGATAATCTCCTAATTGAGTCCGAGATGTCCCTAGGGCCAACGTCTACTAATTTTTAGTTAGGCTTGGGTTAGTGAGTGCTTGGAATATGATTTTTGGGGCCAAGGAAGGGTGATTAAATCCCCACCTTATCTTGTTATGGGTTAGTGCCCTTAAGATAATTTTGTGCAAGTGTACAAGATATGTAAATAAGATTCACTCAAAGCATGAAAATCAACCAAGAGATGAGTCCTATTCTACATGCAATGCGAACGTACCTTGCTCCAGCACTCTTCAACAGTAAAATAAAGAATTGAAAGACACGTGCCTAATATGCAAACGTCTAATCAATTTTTTATCTTTTTCACAAAGTATTTTACTGTTGATTAATTAGCAGTAAGCAGGGTGATCACAGAGAAAAGATAACAGAGCAGAAAACAAATCTTGCAATATTTAGCAACCTGCAGAAAAATCTGTAAGTAATGAACTACTAAGGCCGCGAAAACGCGGCTATTGCCGCGGATCCGCGGCACTGTAGTAGGCTCTGATGCTCTGCCTTCGAGGGCAGAGGCACAGAGTTGCTATATGTCCACTTCTGCTGTTAGTTTTCCTGTTCTCCAAACCTGCAAACAGAAAGAATAAAAGAATTAGTTAATTTTTTTTATTTAGAGAAAAACTTACCGTCCCTCCCCGGCAACGGCGCCAAAATTTTGATTGAGTTTTTCCTGGACACAAAATATGGTATTTTAGATTGAGAAGTAAAGGTATGCAAGGTGCTCAATACTATCCGCTGTAGCAAAGGCTATGCGGGTCGTGATCCTCATGGAGGGACTAGCGATGGAAGCGTTTAAGTAAGTTATCTCTTTTTTTATTTATTTTATTAGTTACAATGGTATTTACAATGAAATGGAAGAAAAGAATTTGGAAAGATGTTGGTGACTTAATCTATACAAATAAAAGAAAATAAAGAAAATAAAAGAAACACTTACCTACCTCTTCTGCCCTGCTTACCTTTGATCCGTTTGCAACGACTTACCTTGTCCTTGAAGGCTTGCAAGTATGGCGTATAAGATCTTCCACCTTCGCGATCTACACTACAAAAATAAAAGACTAGCAAAAGAAGGCTTGTTCATCTCCATAGGCCATCAACAGCTCTTCTTCGACTAAGCAGTCTCGAAGCAATTGGGTCTCATGATTTGCAAGACATTAGAGAGAAACAATAGAATAACACAAGAATAAAAGAACTAAAATAATAAAAGAACAAAAACGAACCTCGAGTCGATTTATTTAACAATGGAAGAAGAGCAAAACTTACACCGATTGTCACCCTCAGTACAAGTAGATCTCCTTCCTCCATGAAAACATCCTCTCCTCTCAGTTACAAAAATTACAAAAGAAAACGAAAATAAAAACCTAAACTAAACTACAAGTTAGCCTAAGAAAACCCTAAATTTCTGCTCTGTATTTTCTGTACGCCCTTCTCGGTTGCACTGCAGGGGTATTTATAGGTGCATAAGGAAGTAGAGTCCCAGAACGACTCCTCCACGAAAACTGGTAGCGGGATAAGACAGGAATGCCGCGGAAACGCGGCTTTGGCCGCGTTTTCGCGGCCAAGTAGTGGCGGCTGGCCACGCGCTTTCACGCGTGGCCTCCTCTGGTCCGTCCATCTGGGTGTTTCCTTCTGGAAGCTACATCCTGACTCTTTATTTGTGGATTTCGAGATAACTTGGGAAGCAAGTTACCCTAATCCAAATCTTTTATCAACGAATTTGTTATCCTTCTTTGGCTTTTATCCTCATCCTGCAAGTATTTAGGGTTGAATAGAAGTCTATCCTTCCCTCTTCTTTTAGTATTTGCAACTTTTGCCCTTGGTATTTGCAACTTTGACAATTGATAATTGCAACTTTTATATTGGGCTTTAAACATGGGCTTTTGGGCTTCTTTTAAGGCTTTATTCTTTTATTTTTATTTCTCAAGGCCTGCACACAATAAATAATAAAATATTAGTAAATGTGCAGAATTATATGAATAAATATGAAAATGTGATAGTAAATGTATGGAAAAATATGCACTTTTCACTACCAATCAATAATTATGCCTCAAGAAGTATGATTATTCACGCCTAACGGTGGTCAAAAGAAACAAATAATCCCTCTTAGTTTTGTGGCCTTGTTTACTCGAGTCCTTAAACCCGAGGGATGTTTTCTCACCTGATGCCCTAAGACCGTCCAGTTTGGGAGTCATCGGTAAAGGCTCACACCCGGGTGAACTAGAAAGCCTAAGAAGACTAAGGAAAAAAAAGAAAAATATATATATATAAATAAATGGCTTGATGGTTAGAGTTGAAATCCCAGAAATTTTCACTGTCACAAAGTGCATAATATCTAGGTTTTATGAAGGATAAATATTCAATCCAATTTTAAATTCTTACCTTAATTGAAGACAAGATTTTGCATATAGACTAAGTTTAAGGAAGAATAATTTTTGGTAGACTTATGACCTTAGATCGCTTATATTTTTGCAAAAAATATTTCGTAAACTTATCTCTCTTTCAAAATGCATTTTCAAATACTAACATTTGTCTTCTTTCTTTATTAATTTTATGGGTGCAATCCGTTGAAAACCCTCAAGAGACAAAACTCCTCCTCTAGGAGAAACCTAGAGGTTTAACGGCTTGTTGCACAGGCTCAGTGCAATCGCGTCACCTGCGAAAGTGGTGTAATAATATTTGTAGTATAGTTTTTCTTTTCTTGTTTTGCTCGGGACGAGCAAAAGATAAGTGTGGGGGTGCGATTAGTCTACAGTTCTGCATTATTATATCGCATTTCTCTACTGATTTATGAATAAAATGTCGGTCTAAACTGTGTTTTGGTCTCTCTTGCAGATAATCAAGACAAGGAGGGCAAAAGGGTAATAAGTGCTTAATTAAACCCATTTTCGGGTAATTAAATTCGCATTTCTTGGAGACCAAGTAAGGGATCTTCTAGAAGATACATTGAACCTAGACCCTTGCGCACGTCAGACGAATATCCGGATGAAAATACCCGAATCTGAGTATATCTAGAAGGTCCCCGAAGCGACACGAAGCCACGCACCAAAACCAGGGACCTAGGTCCCTGGTATTGCTGCGAAAACGCGGCAATAGCCACTTTTCCGTGGCAATTTGGTGGGCCACGCGTCGATCTTCGACGCGTGGCCTCGTCTCGTCTTCTAGAAACCCCTTTCGCCTATATAAACCCCTGCAGAGGCCCGAAACACAAGCAGTTTTGGGATTTAGACTAGGTTTTCTATCTTTTAGTGTAGTGTAGTGTAGGTGTTCTTCTTCTTTTATTTTGTATTTTCTTTTCTTTTATAGATCTTGTAGTAGGGCAGAGGGATTCAGAAAGAGATAGAGAGATATTGATGTAATAGATGGTGACAATCTATATAAAGGTGTCTCCTTTCTTCTCTATTGTAATCTTCTCCATCTTCTACATTATGCTTGGCTAATTTTTCTTCTCATGGTAATCTAACTACTAACTACTAACCATATAACCACTTAATTGATAATCAACATGAATCTAGTAGCCTCTATAAGGCCTTGCTCTTGCAAGAGCCATTGATGGCTCATGATGATGGATTCTAACATTCTAACATTTCTAACACCTAACCCACTAACTTGCTAACTTAAAATGTCTTCTTTATTTCATGCTCACCCCTAACCAGTTTTGATGAATTAATAGTAGCTTGCAACTTGTTATGTGGTATGAATGTGTTATTTGAATGTAGAAGAACAATCTTATGGGCCATGCTCTGTATCGTCTTTTGAAGCCAAGGATTAGTGATGGCCAAGGATCCATGTGAGGTAACATCACTAAAAGGTTAGCATGGTTAGTGGATCAATTAGTAGTTAGTAGCCATGAGTTTTATTTTACTTTGTTTTAAAACCAATTCCAAAATCTTTATCATTTTTTCTATCGTTATTTTTACCATCCTCTTAGTTCACCTTTGTTTTCATTTTTTTTACCACAAGCTTCATCTTCTTTCCTATTTTGTTTTCCATACCACTTCTATTTCATTTTTCACATCGCTGCTTTCATCGCCTTTCCTCACCTATCACTTCTGGATTTTCTTTTCTTTTACTTTTTCTAATTCTTTTAACAAAGAAGACTTGTTAACATAACACGTGAAAAAGAACTGTTAATGCTTCTATCGCCTCCCGTCCTTGTAGATTCGACCCGTTGAGCCAATGCTATAACGGAAGTATCAAGGGAACATTAGCACGCTTACTTTTACACTGATTTCATAAAACACGCTTTTTCGAGTGCTCGTTCCTCCCCGATCATGCATGCTTGCAGATAGTCATCGTTTGGGAGGCAAGTTGGCCGAGTTATGATTTTTGCAACAGTTACGATGCGAAGCATGTGGGTATTTGAACGGTTCTAGCTTTCATCGTCATTATGATGACGTCATCATTGGCTTTAAATTGGGAGGAAAGATTGAGTTTGAGTTCTTACAAACCCTCAAACCTTGGCCTCCACTTTTCTAACTCCAAATTTTTGCAATCTTCTTCACTCTTCTATCCAATTCAAGAATGGCATAAGGAAAATCTACTACTATCATCGATGAGCCTAGGGGAAGAGGCGCTTCGGATGATAAGGGGAAAAGGCCCATTTGGCTCACAAGGAAGGCGATGAATTTTAGCCCGAAGCCGGCTCCTCTTCGCAACCAGAGGGACGTCTTGGATTACTTGATGAAGAATGACGTCAAGCTGTCAGATGAGAACTTAATGGAGTGGTGCCCCTTGAAGGCGGAAATGATGTGGCTCCACCCTCCCCGCGATGGGGTGTTCATCTATCCCCAAATCCTAGCACTGGGTTGAAGCTTCCTCTAACTACCTTTATTCGCAGCGTTCTGAGCTACTTCAGGGCCGCTTCGTCGCAAATGACGGTGGGGCTTGGCGAGTGCTCTTGGGGTTTGAAGCCCTCACCAACTGTTTCCTTCCGGAGGCATGTGAGCGTGAGAAGTTCTGCACTGTCTACTATATGAGGAAGGGTCTCGGTGATGCCCGCTCCTTCGCCCCTCAAAATGATTTTGACAAGCAATTGTTAATATGCCCGATAGTGATCACAGGTGGCATGATTCTTTTATCAGGGTTGAAGGACCCTGGGAGCCCTTGTGGAGGAGGATTGGGGAGGCTGCCAACATCCTGGAATACTAGACCGATAAGAGAGCGAGTCGATTCCCCGAGTGGTTCAAGAGAGGGTCCAGAAGCTTTTCGACTTGGACTACAGTAGTCGGAATTGGAGTTGGCTGCGGGATCCAGTTAGGACCGAGGTGCCCAAACGGTCCCAAGACCATCAGTGATAGCCAAAAATGAGGCGGCATTGGACCCTCTAGTGGAAGGGTGGCAGAGTGTTGGTTGTGACTTTGCATTTTTTAAGCATTATCAGGTGTTGACTCTTATGTTACATTGACCTTGATAATACAAAAGAAGCACAAAGTCATCTTCCACTCCGACGAGGAGGAGCAGACGAAGAGGTTGGCGACTGAGCTGGCCGGTGGTGCTATCCTCGAGGTCTCCAATCCCTTGGAGGGAGAGTCGCTCCAAGCGCCGAGACCCAAAACGCAGTAGAATAGTTAGAGCCCCTCGCTCATCTTGGTGCCTGTTTAGCGTCGAAAGTGCCTCTTTCCATTGTGTCCTCAGACTCCGAGGGTCAGGAGGAGACGCTGACCCTGGGGAATGACCTCATTGTCAAGCTTCAAGTGAAGAGTCCCGCTCCAGCTCCGCTCCATCCTGACTCATCGTCGAGTTTTGGAGTGATAAGCATTGGTGCTGAGGGTGCCGTCATCAGTCCTGAGCTTATTCCCTCGGGATCAACTCAGGGACTCCTCGTTTCGAGCGCTAGGCCCAGCTTGCTTTTGAGGCCAGGAGGTGACGAGGTGCCCCTGGGGCATGGTGACTTCCTCCGCGGGCTGGAGGAATTCACAGGGCTCCCCTTGGAGGATCGGCTGAGGAGGATGACTTCCTCCAGGTAAGTTTTTGTTTGATTTGGATAGTGGCTTATTTTTTGTGCAAGTTTAACTTCGTCTCAACTTGTCGTTTTGCAGAATTTCGTCTTCACTGTCGAGATTGTGAAGGCCCAACAGGCCATTTTGGCGGGGAGAGAGAGAGAGAGCCAACGCGAGGCTACTGGAGAGGGTGGTCGCCTTGTCTTCCAAGAAGAAGCAGGCGATGACAAGATCACCAGCTTTTGGGTTGAGATGAACTATAAGTCAGGGGCCCAACAACAGCAGGAGGGTGAACTGGATTGGCTCCGAGGGGAGCTGGTGATAGTTCACTAATATTGCATATTCATTGTTATATTTTCACATTTTAGTTGTAATAAAACTCTGCTATTTAACTCTTTAAATGTCCAATGGTGTGCATGTGTAATGAATGGAGATGGAGAAGGAAAATCCTAATTATATTCCAATTAAATCAAATTTTCATGGATATTTGGTTAGCTAGAAGAATCAACGGGATATTGTCAAATTCAGAGATTCAAAAAAGATATTATTTGAAGATCAAGGGATAAGAAGGAAGAATGATCCACGCAGATGCTGGTTGTTGAATAGCATCTTGGTGCTTATTCTTTCATGAGTTCTCCCCACTTCATTTCTCCTATACCATCAAATGCAGAAGGCAAATGGTAGAGAACATAGGCTGAGATTTTGCTTCTAATTTAGTTTAAATTTTCATTTCTTTTTCTTTTTATTGTAACGTAAATTTCTTTGTATCTAAGGTTAGAGAGAGATTCATGACAAAAAGAGAGAAAGTTATATTAAGAGTGACAACAATATAAGTTTTCTCCTTTCTTTCATTATTTTTCATTTCCTTGAATTTAGTTTTTATGTTATTCTTCTTTTTGTTTTTACTTCATGAATTAAACCCTCTAGTCTTATCCTTCTCAGTAAATCTAGTAGTATTGGAATAGCCTTGCTCCTGCAAATGCCACATAATGGTCATGATAATGGATTTACTTCTATTTCTGTATCATTTCATGCTTAAATGTAATGATTTTTGATGATGTAATGCGGTGTTGACGTGAATCTTTTCTTAAGGACCATGTGATGTTGGCCTTCCAATCAAGCTCGGTAAGTTGCTAAAGATCCAAGGTAAGGCAAGCATCAAGAGGTAGGTACACTAGTGGGAACACTTGTTTTTCTTTTAATTTCTTTTAAAAAACAACTTTTAAAAACACCAACTTTCTTCTATTTTATTCTTCTCTTCTTAATCCTTTTCTAACTCTGAGTTTCTTTCTTTTCTTTTTTCAAAACAAAGAGGATCATATTAATTGATTTTAATGAATTAACAAAATACCGAAAAGCTTTTATCGTTTCCCTTCTTATGGATCATGACCCGCATAGCCACTTGCTATAGCGGTAGAATTGTGAGAAGCCAAAGCACTCTTTTCAATTCTAATCTCAATTTTTGTGCTCAATTTTCTTCAATTAAATTGTGGCGCCGTTTCCGGGGAGGGAACGATTTTTCTTTTTAATTTACTAAATGGTTAACTTTTCTTTTCTGGTTTTTGGGTGTAGGTGCAAATTTCAAGAAATTAATCACTACATAACACATATGGCTACTCTGTGACATTGCTCTAGAAAGCAGAGTACCAGAGCCATCCATCTTGCCATGAAAACACGGCCACATCCATGTTTGCGCAGCAAAGAAGAAGGACTACTAAGACTTCTTTCTTGTAGGGTGCTTGAATTGAAAAAATCATACTTCTACAGCTAATAATTTTTCTATTTAGCTTATTCTGTACACTGTTTTTACTGAACAGTAACTAGTTGGTTATAAATGTTAAAAATGAATAGACTTGCATCTAGGCATTCATTTAATTTGTTTTTTTTATTACTATTGAAGAGTGCTGGAGCAAGGTACGTCTGCATTGCATTTAACATATGAAACATTTTTTAAGTGATATATATTGCTTGAGTGTTACTTACTACTATATACTTGCATATGTTGCACGAAAACAATTCAAGGGAAAATTCGATAAAAAAGATAAGGTGGGGTAGTCATTACTCTTCCTTAGCCCAAAAAATCATCTCCCCACTCACTAACTCAACCCTAACTTAAAATTGAGCAGGCGTTGGCCCTAGGGACATCTCGAACTCAATAGGAGATTGACCTTAGGAGAAAGTTGTTAGAGTTTAACTCTGGTCAAATTGGTGTCTAAGGTTTGGGATTAATAGGCAAGATCCTCAAAAACCAGTGGTTTGGCATAATTAAGGCTGTTGCTCTGCACGGATACCTCCCACTGGGTTTTACTCCTATCTGACTGATTAACGGTCAGACTGCTGCAATATACCTCTCCTGGATAGTTAACTAGTTAGGAGCCATTTAGGTCTAAGGTCTATCCTAACATAAGTTTGATTTTTCTTTCTTTTTGTTTGTTGGTTTATTTTTTTTTTTTTTTGTGAAATGGATCATAACCCTATTTTTTTCATGCCAATATGAATCCATACTTCACCCCGACCTCTTTTGACTCAGATATCACCAACCCGATATTATATAACTTTAACCAAACAAATATGCTGGTTGGTTTTATCTGACTCAATATAATCCCCATCCCCAGAATTATGATCAAAATTGTCAAAGTCATCTCAACTCTTCATGGAGTCAATGAGAATATACCTCTCATGAGTCAAATTTTCAACCACCTTATCCACAATTCATCCCAAATTTTGCTTCATATACTCCTTTTTTAGAATAATCAATTGAAGAAAAATTCGAGTTAGAAAGAAGTATGAAAGTCTTGCATGAGTCTGAGCGACAATCTCAAAACATTGTGGACTCCCAATTTACACAGAATTTCTAAAATCAACTATCATACTCATCTTTTCAAGAAGAACTAACTGACTTGAAAAGAGTATGGAAGACATGATTCAGACTCAAAATTTGTTGTCCAATCTATCTATAGGTTAGAAGCACAAATAAGTCAATTAATCAACACTTATAGAAATGAGAAAACTCTCCCTTATAAATATTTGACCAATCCTTATATCTCTAACCCTACTGATCTGGCCCAAGAGTCGTGTTGTTTTGAAAATCAAGATTCAATTTTATCACACAATCTTGAGCTTGATTAATACCCAACCTTTGAAAAATTGGCAAGTATCACTTCAATGAAATTGAGCTTGAACATAAATGTGAAACCAATCTTCAATTCTGTGATTTAGTTCCAAATTTTGAATCAATATTGACTCTTGTATCCTTACCTGTTTTGGACCACATTCCCGAGCCAACATTGATTCTCATACTTATAAATTTTGAACATAAACTACTAATTTTGGGAAGTCATATTCCATTGATGGGAACAAAATGTAAACATTAGTTCTGTGATTTGGACCCATTTTTTGAACCAAACCTGACTCTTGAACCTCGACTTGATTTAAATCAACTCCCTGAGTCTGTAATTGTTCCATACCTTTCATTTTGAGCCCAAATCAACCATTTCAACCAATCACGTTCTTTTGTTGGACCAAGATGTAGGACATTATTACCAAGATGATTTTTCAAGATTGATCATTTAACTGAGATGATTTTCACGATAGGACCTTGCATGATTCTATTCAATTCGGGGATTTTAACAATGTTAACGGGTTAGAGATCAAAAGTGGGTTCCTGCGAGTTCCACATTCTTTGGATTGAGCAACATCGCTTGGACCAATTCGACCGCCATTGGAACCACCACCTTGAGGTGACATCATTTCTTCCCTTTTTCTTTTTCATGCATATATGCATTTTATTCATACATTGATGCCAATGCATGAGATAAGTGTGGGATAGGGTTTTACTAACATAAGTTTTTGTTTTTTGTATAAATTTAAAAAAAACTTTTTCTTTTCTTTTAAAAACTTTTTGAAGTGGGAAGCACTATTTTGACCTATTTTTGTAAGAAATTAAGTAAATCTTAAGGAATAAGGGAATTAAAGTTAGAATTTCTTAATACTTGATCGAAATAGCATTCATTTGATATATAAGGCTAGGAAGAAAAATTGAAAAAATAATTTGGTCTTGATTTTTACCTTTATGAAATATGCACTCTATACATGCATTTACACAGGATGCAAAATAAAGACTCTTGTGCCTTATAAAAAAATAAAAAGAAAAAGAAAAAATATGTTATATATATATATCCTCAGATTAAGCTGGATATTTGTACCTCATAAAGCATAAGTATTCACGCCTAAAAGTGGTTAATATCACCAATTAAAAACCTTAATATTGTGGCCTTATTTTCTTGAGTCTGAAGTCCAAGGGGTGTTTTCTCACCCGGTCCCCTAAGATCGTTCGGTTTGAAAGTTACCGTGTTCGTTATGGGCGAATTAGAAAGCCTAATAGAACTAAAGGATAATGTCGCCATAATATGTAAAATAAAGCATAAGAGTTAAAGTTAAAGAATCCTGAGTCAAATATTCACGATCACAAAGGTGCATATGATTTAAGGTAAACTAAAAAACTAAGTGAGAAACACAGTTTGAATCTTTACCTTGATTGATAACAAGTTTTTTTTATAGAGACTAAGTTTAGTAATGAATAATTTGATTATAACTTATAGATTACTTAAAGTTTTGCAATAATTCTTCAAATATTTTTTTCTCTTTCAAAATACGTTTTCAAAAACACAAACACTCTGTTTTTCCTTCTTTTATGGATTTTATGAGTGTAATTCACTGAAATCTCTCATGAGACTACAACTCGTCCTCTAGGTACCCCTAGAGGTTTAAAGGCTTGCTGCACATGCTCATTGCAGTCGTGTGATCTGCGTAAGTGGCTTACTCTTAGTATTAGTTTTCTTGTTTTGCTCAAGAATGAGCAAAAGATAGGTGTGGGGGTGTGATAATTCACTAATATTGCATATTTATTGTTACATTTCCACATTTTAATTGTAATAAAACTTTGTTATTTAACTCTTTAAATATGTAATGGTGTGTAGGTGTAATTAATGGAGGGAAGGTGTAATTAATGGAGATAGAGAAGAAAAATTCCACTTATATGCCAATTAATTCATTACATAAATTTATTTGGTTAGCTTGAAGAATCAATGAGGATATTGTCAAATCCAGAGATCCAAAAGATATATTATCAGAAGATCAAGGGATAAGAAGGAAGAAGGATCCATACACTTAAGAATCTGTCCCAACGGCCAGATCCAAGCCGCGTTTGCATGGCCAGATGCTGATCGTTGGCTAGCGTCTTGGTGTTTATCCTCTCATGCGCTCTCACCACTCCATTTCTCCTATAAATACCAACAAATGCAGAAGGAAAATGGCAGAGAACATAGGCTACCATTTTGCTTCTAGTTTAGTTTAGATTTTATTTTTTTATTTGTAATGTAATTTTTTGTTTCTTTGTAACTAAATTAGATAGAGATTCATGAGAAAAAGAGACAGAAAATTGTATTGAGAGTGACACCAATGTAAGTTTCCTCGTTGCTTTCATTGTTTCTTCGTTTAATCTAAGTTAGTTTTTATATTATTTTTCTTTTTTACTTCATGGATTAAACCCTCTAGTTTTCTCCTTCTTCTTTGTATTGCTATCCAAGCGAATCTAATATCATTGGAATAGCCTTGCTCCTGCAAGTGCCACCAATGCTTATGATGTTGAATCTACTTCTATTTTCGTATCATTTCATGCTTAAATGTAATGATTTTTGATGATGTAATACGGTGTTGACATGAATCTCTTCTTATGGGACCATGCGATGGTCGCCTTCTAATCAAACTCGATAAGTTGCGCTAAAGATCCAACGTGAGGCAAGTATCAAGAGTTAAGTACATTAATTGGAACACTTAGTAGATATTAACTTTTTTCTTTTAATTTCTTTAAAAACAACTTTAAATCACCAACATTTTCTCCTTCTATTTTATTCTTCTCTTCTTAAATTCTTCTAACTCTGATTTTCTTTCTTTACTTTTTTCAAAACAAAGAAGATCATTTTAACCGGTTTTAGTAAATTAACAAAATACCAAAAGCTTTTATCACATCCCTTCTTGTGGATCACGACCCGCATAACCACTTGCTATAGCGGTAGAATTGCGAGAAGCCCAAACATTGTTTTCAATTTCAAATATCTGTTTTCTGTGGTCGGTTTCCTTAAATCAACTGGCAAAAGAAAGGTTGGAGCTAGAGAAAGGGAGGTTTGAGTTGGAGAAGAAGGACTCTGAGCTTTAGACTGCTTTCAAGATGCTAAAATCCTCCAACCAGCTGGCTGAGGAGAGGAAGATGAAGCGGGAGCATGCGGAGTCTGCTTTCCAGTACGAGAGGGCCAGCCTTGATCTCGAACTGCAGCAGGCAATCTAGAAAAGGGACGGGGCCGAGAGGAGGCTGATGAGGATGCCGAGAGGCTGTAGAAGCAAGTGAAAGCCTTCAAACTCCTAAAGTATCAGGAAGGTTACAAAGATGAGAAAGCAAGGAAAGCCGCCGAGGTATCCTCTTTACGTCAGGAGCTCTCACATTGAGAAAAACCTAAGGTGCCTCCCCGAGATAGCCTAACGAATCCGAGCTCTGGAGTTACTGAGGTGTAGCAAGATGGCATGAGTGTTTCAGTGTCCTCAATGCATCGACCACATATTGTAATACCTTCTTTTTATAATGAAAATTAACTAAGTCCCTTTGTCTTCCTTAGCTTTTAGTTTTCTTTCTTTATAAATTGTTAATTGTAACCAAGTTTGGCTGTTGAGGGTTGACCTCTTCCTCTCTAGGGAGTCCCTTGGTTCCGGTAGCTCCTTTGGCATCAGCTGGATCCACTTAGGCGGCCATGCGCCTTATGTCTCTGAGCCTGAAGTCTCCAGGCTTTATGGGCATATAGGCGGGATGGTGTAGAGGCGTCAGATTTATCGAAAAGCCTGCGGTGGGCCCAGACCCCCGAGTCTGATGATTTTCGGGATGACCTCAGGGAGAAACACGAAGGAGTGTCCGACCTGGGTCTTAGGAAGGATCCCCGGTCCTTGTTGAGGTACTTGTGTGGCTAACAAGGGAGGGTGGCTGGAGCGGCCCCCACTCAATGCTCGAGCTGTCCTTGCGTACGGAGCTTGGGTTGCATAACCTCCTCATTTTCTAGTTGGATCTGTTAAAATTAGTTATTAGTATTGGGTTATTGGGTTGTTATCCATATACCCACCTTGTCTTCTATATATACCTTGTACCTTCTCTTATGTTAATGAATTAATTCAATTCTAGGATTTCTATTTCTCAATATGGTATCAGAGCCACCCCTCTTCCATCATCGCCTTGTCTTCTATAAAAACCCCAGCCACCACCAAAACCCTTGCCGTCATAAAAAATCCTAATTCTAGCCATCAACCATCTACTTCATCTCTTCTTTCTATCTTCCTTTTCTTTTCTTTTCTTCTTTTCTTAGATCAATGTGATCTTGAATTAAGATATTTAAACAAAAAAAGTTTTACTGTTCACATGAACAGTACCGCGGCAGTACCATTCATCGTGAACAATACTGTTCATCCCAAAAAAATATCTTTCTCCTTCAAGTTTCAAAACCCTAGCCGTCATCAAATGTCACCTCATCTAGTCTTTCGTTATTAATTACTATTGCTGTTGAATCATCAGATGGTGTTGTTGGCTACTTTTGTTACTCTTGTCGATCTCTATTGCTACCAATCAATTCGATGTCTACCGCGAGTATCTATTACCACTGAATTTGAGAATCTCTCAAAACCTCTCCTACTGCGTTTGAAGATCTCTCAAAAGCTCTCCTTCTACTTGTATGACCCGGGAAAGGAGAGAGACGAGAATTTGCGGTAAAAGTTTTCCTTGAATCAAATGAAAAGGATTACAACAAAACCGTTCCTTCCGGTTACAAGGGAGGGAGAATATTGAATCTTGAATTCCCCCTTTGTTTAATGTTGGGTTCTTCGTGTGGTGGTGGAGAGTGAATCTTGTTCTCCGTTGACCAGATGACCGTCCTTCTGGGATCTCCTCTTCGGCCGGTAGAAAGAGTAACTCAGCTCTGTCTACCAAAACTCTCGAAGAGAAGGTAGGCGAAAGCTAGCTCGTACGCAGCGAACTTGCTGAAGAGTTGATCTGCTTCTTTTCTCTCTGTGTCGCCCTCTTGTTGCCGATTGCCAAAAGTTTGACCTTGATGCTGATCGCCCCAAGAAAAAGTCCTCCCCTCTCTTCATAGCGACGGGGCTATTTATAGAGGTTTAGGGGGTGATCGTGCCCCCTAAAAGTGTTCCACGATGAGGGGCCACTTCCTGCTACTTGTGCGGTGAATGGCCCCATAATCCGGGTGGTTACAACTGAGGCGCGGGTGTCAGGCCGACGCACCTTGCTGCTGAGACGCGGGTATCGAGCTGACGCGCCTTGATGCTAAGACGCGGGTGATAGTGCCAACGCGCCTTGATGCTGAGACGCGGGCCAACGCGCCTTGATGCTGAGACGCGGGCCAACGTGCCTTGATGCTGAGACGCGGGCGATAGTGCCAACGCGCCTTGACGCTGAGATGCGGGTATCGAGCCAACGCGCTTTGATGCTGAGACGCAGGTGATAGTCCCTCGCGTCTAGAGTTTGAAACTTTGCTTCTCAATGGCTTGTCCTCCAGTAACTTTTGGACAGCCTACAGAACCCCCTCCAAAGTTTTCGATATTCCGCAGTTAACTGGGACGGATTTCGAAATACTTTGGACTCTAGCTGAATTCACCTTCGTGACTAGACTGTTGATGCTCCGGGTTCGATCTTATCTGGAGTTGGTCTTCGTGAGTGTACTGTTGAAACTCTTTGAAACTACCAGAGTTGATCATGTTGAGTGTCTAGATGCACAGTCTAAACCTCCCCGATTGCTTTTAGTCTTGCCACGAGTGTGCTTTAAGCCAGGAGTGGTTGGTCGTCTGCTTGCGTCAGTGTACTGTTGAACTGATTTTGCAGAAGCAGGAGGCCGAACACAGGTTCTTTTTCAAAAGCTGAGATGGTACTGCTGTAAAAACGCGATTTCTGTAGGGTGCGTCCTTTGGCAATGGAGACGCGACTGATCTTCATAAGGCAGACGCGATGTTCAGCTGAAGATGCGAACTTCGGAGAGACGCATCTTTTGAATATAGACGCGATTGTCTGGGCGCATTTATGGCGATGCTGACGGGGCATATCCATCGAAGAGACATGGCCGTCGGTGCGAGTCTGTGCCGTGTCATGATTACGCCGCTAGCTGGCCTGGGGAACCGGCAGGCTTTCACCTTTTGGCGCGCGGATTTCCCGGTTCATTAACTGAACCGCGCCACGTGTCAAAGGATGACTCGCCGCGGAGCCGTGGCGCATGATCTTCTCTGTTCAAAGATGATTTGGTTCCACGCGTCAAGCGGTGACTCGCTGCAGCGTCTATCGGGCCACACGTCGCGTATCGTTGCGTCTTATCGGGCCACACGCCGCGTATCTTCGCGAATCCTTGTGCCTATAAATAGCCCCAGTTAGAGAGATACCTCTTCTTCTCCGAACGCACTTGCTCAAGAAAAAGAGTTCTCTTCTTCCTCTGTTTGAACTGTTCATCTCTATTACTGGACTTTTGAACTATTCATCTCCATTTACTGGAATTAAAGATGGCACCCAAGACCAAGCCAACCGCAACTTCTTCACGGGCGACCGTCGACGAGGCCCGGAGGGGCGCTTCTTCTGCGCAGGACGCTGCTTTCCCAGGCATAATGCCTTTTAGGCATGGATTTCGCCATTAACAGAGGCTCATAGAACCCTAAGAATCCTTAACACAAAATATAACTCGTGTTTGATTCTCAGACGCGGTCTCAAACGCAGTCTTTGAGTTGATAACCGAGGCGCGGGTTTGGACCCTCGCGCCATTGGGTCCTGCGCTTCAGATTCTTCACTTAGAATATTTCTAATTGTGAAGAGTTCAGACGCGGACTTAGTTTACAGAACGCGGATTTGATCCTTGCGTTCTGTTTCATCAGCTGCTGATTTTGATGAATCTGGCGTCCGAGTTCAAGCACTTAGACATCTGGGGATGTGAAAGGAAGGGAGTTACTCTCCTTAACTTCTGGCGATTATGGTGATGGAAGGGTTAAGGTGGATAACTCCCTTCTTTTCGCACCCCAGAAGAGACATCAAGGAGAATGTGGTGGAGACGCGGATCTTGCAGGTCTGGACGCGGATTTGATAACTCCTGCGTCCAGTATCTCTTCTGCGTTTGGACGCGGACTTGCAGGTCTGGACGCGGTTTTGATAACTCCTGCGTCCAGTATCTCTTCCGCGTTTGGGTTATGAACACTTAGCATATAAAGTATCTAACTAAGTGTCTTTTCCTTTTGCAGTGCCCCGTACTCCTGCCTCACTCGCCAAGACGCGCCACTTTGGACATGTGGGTGGTGCTGACCAGGACTTGACCTTTGTGCTACGAAGGACTGCCCCTGTGACTGCTGACAAGTCGTCGGCTCGCAAGGAGAGGCTCTCTAATGTTGACATGAGAACTCTTCGGGTACTTATGACCGATGCGACATTCACAACGGATGCTCACGTCAAGTTGGAGAAGCCTGCCTTCTTCTTCGGAGATCATATCAAAGATGGCGGCCAGCGTGTGTATGAAGGGACTTATAAATGGCTCCGTCAGATAAAGGGTGGAAGATTCTTTCTTTCAGACATGGAGAGGATGTTCCCGATGTCCTACTTCCAGCACATGTCCGTCCCTCGGAAGATGGAATGGGACATTTCTCGATATGTCCCCGAGATTACCCTCGGTGATTTGGGTCCCCATAAAGTGCATCGTCATGATAGCCATGACAGGTCGGTCCTCGGCCTATTCCCTGGGTCGCGCAAGTCTGAGGTTCCGGCGGGAGAGATACCACAACTTGGCACTACTTTCCTCAACGCGTTCATGGAAGCGGAGGGTGATTATCCGGTCGGGTTCCGTGCGCCCGGGTGGGTCCATTCCACGGAGAACTACTGGTGGGGCAGAATGGTAGGTTTCGTCCTCACCGACCTTGGGGATCTGCTACAGCACGTGGGACTGTACGTGGCGGTCAGGGCCGTACAGTGGGGTATCCCACCAGGCTCTCATAACTTTTTCGGGATCCTGGAGCGCTACAATTCTCTGACGGGGACGTTCTTTACCCCGGTCGGAGAGATGGGCCTTGCAATGCACGAGCTACATGAGGTCTCAGGGCTATCAACAGGGGATATCCCATATAAGGAATATGTCCCGACCACTAAGGAGCTCCACTACTTGAAGAAAGAGTTTCCTGGGGTGTACGAGACTTATTGGGAAGTGATGTGTCACTTCCACATTTGTGGTCAGATAACCACCTGGCGGTCGCAGGGAGTCAAGCAACTGTCTTGGGCCAGTTACTTATTTAATGGTATCGATAGTAAAGATACTCTGATAACCCGACTGGTTCCCAGTTCCGATAGGGAGATTGAAGACAGGATCGACCAGGCTTCTGAAGGCTTCTACACCACGGTCTCGAACGAGGATGGTTTCGACCCTGACCTGGTTTTTGAAAGCTTCCACCATCAAGCCCGGACCCCTATCTCCGATAGGGCACTGTTGGCAGGCTTCTTGATGCTGTGGCTGAAGCGTTGTGTGGTGCCCACGTTGCCACATGAAGTTATTGTTGCTGACGTGGTGTACCCGGCGGTGCTCCTGGCTCATAGCAACCCTATAGCCCTTCTCCCGGCCATGGTGGCTGGTATTCAGAGCGGGTTGCGGGCGCTAAACAAGAGTTTCTGCGAGGCGCCGAAAACTACCGACTCCCACGGCAAGCCGTATGTCGACTCAGAGGGGAATCCGACGGTGAAGCGTCCTAACCCTCGGATCGAGCTGCCTTATACGTACCTTCTGGCTTGGTACGTGATGCACTGCCCTTCTTTGATGACGGCGATGCGTTGGAGGGAGAGTTCCGTCCCTTTTGTACAGCGGTTGGAGGGTTCGAGGTGGAGTGACGTTTATATATATTACGTCCGGAAGCGACTTTCAGATCCCTCGAATTACCAGATCAATCGCTGCTCCCCGAGATCCCTGGTGCATCTTCCGGGGATCTATGTACTGATTCCGCGGGCTCAGATGGCTTCACGAGGTTGTCCACGGGAGCCTTTTGGTGGTTGATCAATATCCGACCCGGATATGTGCTTTTCCGGCAAGGGACTTCATGCACCATCGAGCCGTACATGCCGAATCGTTTCGCTCGACAGTTCGGCTACGATCAACTCTACGTCAGGAATCCCAACGCTCGACTCGCCTTCGAAGGAAACTTGTTCGAAGGTGCTCGGGCTTGGTACTACAGTGTGGCCGGAGGGACGGGAGCAACTTTCCGTCTACCTATCGAGGGGCCCAAGTGCCGCATGAGTTTCAGCTTCTGCACCTGGTACTCTCAGGTTAACCAGTCACCGGACTTTGCTCCGGGGTCTTCATGTATTGAGAGTATCAATGCAAGTCTCGAGGCAAGGTCAGAGTCTGGTAAGCCCTCGAAACTCACCGAACAGTACCTGAAGGCCCAGAAGGAGGTCGGGAGAAGATCGGGAAGGGAGCCGCGGGCAGTAGGGGCGGAGCCGCAAGCAGCAAGGGCGGAGCCACGATCAGCAAAGACTCGTGGGGTGGTGAGCAAGCGTCGTCAACGCTCTGCTTCAACTGCTGAACCTGCTCCCAAGAAGGTTCGGAGAGACTTGACAACCGAAGTCTCCCGCTCTGAAGACATCCCTGCTGTCGTTGAGGTACCGAGGGAAGAAGACATAGCTGAAGAGGATATTCCTTTAGACCGTCCCCCTAGGTCGAGCAGCAGAGACCGTAGGTCTGCGGAGGAAGGGGAGCTCGTCGACAGAGCCACCATCACTGACGAGGATGAGCAGATAGACATCATGAGTGGAGAGATGTCGACATTCCGGGGATTTATGTCCGACCCGGGTCTTTACTTGCTCATGAAGGGAGAGATGAGGTACAACAACCTGGGTCGCCTAGTGTCTTCATTACCAGTCCTCGAGCAGTTGACCCCAGTCCTACCACTGGGGTAATTGGTGGCAAGGCTCCGGTTACAGAAGTCTCGCGCGAGGCGCTATCGTCTTCCTCACTCTCAGGGGAAAGCGAGTTTGAAGACGCGGTTGACTATGGTGATGAACCCATTTTTCCTGATCCGAGAAAGTTCTCCCATATCTCGGAGGAAGAAATGTACGGGGGTGAGTCATCAACGGTGTCGCAGCCGGCGATTGTTCCCGCGGGAGGTACTCTTTTCACCTTTTGACCTAATTTTCCTTTTTAATTTTGAAGAGGAGGCTTTAACATTCTCCTTTTTTATGTTGCAGGATTGGCTGAGAATGTCAAGGCTGCACCCTCCTCGCAGATCGAGGAAATGGTACAAGAGTTGACCCAGCCAGAAGGGGCTACGGCTTTGGTTGCCGAGATAACTCCAGCGGGGCAACTACTGATGCCGGGGAGGCTTCTCCTTTGCCGGAAGAGGAGGCAACCCCTAAGGCCGGGAAGAACCCATTCTGCCGGGTGAAAGGGTTACTATTGAAGCCAGGGAGACTTCCACTCCGCAGGATTTGCCCAAGGATTCGGCGTCTCTGGACCTCCCAGATGGTAAGGAAGTTCTGATATTTTAAATGTTTCGCTTTTCTCCTTTGTGGCTAATGTCACAATAACTTACAGAGAGGACTGAGGGGGCTCAGATGGAGAGTCCGACGGTCGGTACCTTTCCAGAAGGCCACGCAGCTCAGGTTTCGGCTGAAGCTTCTGAAGAGGTTGCGCTTACTACTCCATCATTAGCTGTGGAGGTTCCTGCAGAGACAACACCTCCGGAAGCGTCAGTGGCCAGTCTCGCTCTTGACGTATCGACGGTCAGCACGACTCTTGCGCAAAAAGAGCCGGCTTGCACCCCTTTCCCCATGATAGAAAGGGGGTCGGGGAGTACCTTGGGTGATGATACCATGGATTTCCTGACACGCAAGACGGTGCAGCAGTTCCTTGACGCGATGCGATCGTGCATCGATTTTATCCTGTCTGGGCGTAGCTCTTTTGACTTTGCCCGGACGTTTCTTGGAAACATGGTCGGGAACATCGAATTAACTGGAGGCTCCTCGCTTGCTAAGTCGTGTATGCTGTTGGTGGAGCGATTGGGAAGTGACCTGAAAGAGCTGAAGTCTTTGGACAATGCTAGCTCTTCTCAAGAAGCCCAGGTCATCTCGACTAGGCTCCTAGCCAACCAGGAACGAGAGCGACAGGATGTGGAAGCACAAGTTGCTGAAGAGGTCCGCAATCTCGAGCGTCTCCAAGCTGAATGTCAGAAACTGGCTGACCATTCAATGGAATCCGAGTTCATCCGGCAAAACGCAGAGCTCGCCATTACCAATGCTCGGTCGGCCATTGCTAAAGCGGAAGCCATGATTGCGGATAATGAGAGGACGCTTGTCACCATCCGGAAGAGGCTGGAGGAGCAACAAGCTGCGAAGGCTCGGGCTGAAGAAAGCCAGACCATTCATTCCTCCAGGTTGGAATCTTTGCAAGCACAGCTGGCTGCAAAACCCTTTTTATCTAAAGAGGAGTTGCGGGTCCAAGCCATGATGGAGGCTGAGAAGGCACGTCAGCACGAGATGCATCGTCTCAAGGAACGTATTCGTTCTTTGCCGAATCAAGACTTTTAGCCTTTTCTCCTTCTTCCCTCCCTTTTTTTTTTGTAAAGAAGAGGACACTCTATTAGAGTGTTTGTATCCACTTTTACTATCTTCGATATAATAAAAGTTTCTTTTGAAATTTTGTTCCATCTTCTTTGTTTAGCTGTGGATGAATTCAACTCCCTGATCACTGGCTGTGAATATTGAACCTAGGCAAGACTAAGTTCTTTCAATGAGACGCGGCGTAGACTCTAAGTCTTCTTGATGAGACGCGGCATTGATCTATAGAGTGAGACGCGGTCATCATTCAATAGGAACTTAGATTTCACTAAGTCCTTTTGATGAGACGCAGCGTCAATCACAGGTGAGACGCGGTCATCATTCCATAGGAACTTAGATTTCACTAAGTCCCTTTGATGAGACGCAGCGTCAATCACAGGGTGAAACGCGAATTTGTCTTGCTGAGCAGGACGTAGATAGAGCAGACGCGAGGGACGCAGCATTGTTTGCTGAAGGGACGCGACTTTGAGTCACGTGGACGCTCCTTTAAAGCGCGGGTGGATGCCTTTTAATTTGAGAACGGTGACGCGGATTCTTAGACGCGGCTTTCCCATCTGCGTTTAATGCAGCCGGACGCGACTTTGCTGTCTGCGTTTGATGCAGCCTGACTTAAAGATTTTATGAGATTTTTGACCGTCAAGTCTTCACTGACGCTTGAACGTCAAGTCTTCACTGACGTTTGGGAAACCGGGTCATCCGTTGTTTTCCAAGGCAGTTGTCCACGCGTCAATTTTTCATTGGACTTGGGCGTTTTAACGCTCTTTAATGCAAAACCGGCGCTGGCGGTTGGAAACCGGTGTCTGCGACGGTTCCCAAAGCGACGCTCCACGCGTCAGTCCTCCATTGGGCTTTGACAGTCGTGCGCGACGGTTCCGATTGATGCACCATTAAAAACAGTTATTAGGGTCTGCCTATAAATAGGGCTAACCCTCTTCCTCTAACAGCGGCTGCTCAGCCTGTGCTCTGTTTGGGACGAGTACTCTCTGAGAGGTACTCTGCCTTCTCTCTTCAAGGACCCTATTAGGGGTTTGCCTCCATGGATGAAGGTGCCTCTGTGGATGAAGATGACCCAGAGCTTTCATGCTTCTGTTTGGTCTCTTCAAACGGAAGCGTCTCTTTGATCGCCTTTCATGTCCGCGTTTGGACGCAGAGAGCCCGACTCTTGGTAGAGGCCTCTGTTGGTACGCCGTCCCGATTAGCCATGATATTTTAATCTACCATGGCCTGTACTTTGGCATCATCATTATCTGGAATTTTCCCATAAGTTTGAGTTGGTGCATTCCTTCTGGAATTTGCGCCGCCAACTTTCTCTCTGGACGCGAGTGCTGAAATCCTTGTCACTTGGCGCTGGTTTTGTTCACAAAGCTTGCGTTTCAAAGCCACTGTCTTGGCGCGTTTTATGGCTACTGCCTTAGACGAATTCCAAAAAAGGTTTCAGACCCGAGCCTTGCAACTCTTGTTCACTCAACAAGGAGATGGCAACTTTCGGCGTCTGTGCCTTTTAGGCGTCTGTGCTTTCGACTTGGGCGCAGAATGAGACCGCGTTTTGATTCGCGTTTGTCTCTGCTGACGCAGCAGTTTGGCTCACCGCGTGGGTCATTCCGCGTCTGCTTGGCTGACTGCGTGGATCATTCCCGCGTCTGCAGTCTGCATTTGCGACTTAGTTTTTCTCTGTTGAAACATACTAAGTTGCAGATTGTTCTGATTCCTTTGTTTCATTCCTTGCAGGTAGACTTGCTGGTTTGCTGGGCCCTTGGAAGGATGCTTTGGCCGGCGAACTTGTTCGATGTTCACCTATAAGAGAGTATATTATGGTCCTCGTCCCCTATAAGAAAGTATATTACGTCTCTGACGAGGACCCAACCCTCGCCAAGGTCTCTTCAGATTTGCTTCGCCATTCATGCCTGCTGGCAAGAGATGGTCAGGCTATGCATGACGGCGATGAGGGTTCCGGCGGTTGTGGTGGCGGACAAGATCCTCTTCCTCTCCCACTCCAGAAGTCACATCAAGGGCTCGTCATGTCTGCTGGATGGTCTGCTGGGGAAGAGATGTTCATGAACGAAGGGTTGCAGGACTTTCTGCTGCCACCAGACCTCAAGAACACCATTGCTCTTAGCTTAGTCAGCTAGGGCGCTTTCGATGTTTACATCATGCATCGTGGTGTAACCAGCTTCTATTGTAGCCACAAAACATCGCGCACTTGGAATCAGACGCGGCTTATAAGGAGTGAGTGCAACCTCTGAGAGAGAGAGAGGGACTTCTTTGTACTCCTTAATTGTAACACTCAATCTTATTGTAAAGAAAGTGTTTTTACTGTAACACTCCATCTTATTGTATAAGAGAGCGTTTTGTATCACTTTCATATGTTCGGAAATAAATAAAAGTGACACTTTTCTTTTTGCCTCTTTCATTGTCTTGAACTTTTTGTCTTAGACTCGTAGAAGCAAAGAATCTTTGACTTTGTTAAAATTATGATGGTAACTTTAATAAGTCAAATTTTGTAGGAGAAGATCCTATTTCAGGAACTCTCACAATACTGTCAGAGGTGTAATATTAACTTGACAGAGATGAAAATTTTGATGAACCTGCCACTTTATAAGAGAAAGTGATAAGCAGAATTGGTACCCCCAGGAAGGGTGAACTTTTCTCAAGTGTTTGGGATTAACTTGACTGAACTCAACTGGGGATTTGATGGAAACACTGTTGACGGTGTAGTATTAACCTGACAATGTTTTTAGGTAGACTTGTTATTCTGTTGAAGAGAATAACAAGTGGGACTAGACTCGTGGGAATCTAGGAAAATTTGTTACCGTCAGAGGTGTGATATTAACTTAACGGGTTGAAAGTGATCTTGTCAGAAGTGTAATGTTAACTTGACAAGGACGTGAGTCAGAGGTGTGATATTAACTTAACTCAGAAGTTCACTGTTATAGGTGTAATGTTTAACTTGACAGTGGGGGTAATGCTAGAGGTGTAATGTTGAACTTAGCATTGGTCATCTCGGCTTGGATAAGGAAGTCCGAGGGAAAGTCATGGCCATAGGTGTATTGTTGAACTTAGCAATGACTTGGATGCTAGAGGTGTGGTGTTAACTTAGCATCATCCATTTCAGCTTCGATATGGAAGTCTGAAGAAAAGTGACTGTCAGAGGTGTGATATTAAACCTGGCAGAAACTTGGTCACTGTTTAGAGGTGTGGTGTTGAACTTTAACAGTAATTTGTCAGAGGTGTGATGTTAACTTGACAAAGATTGCCTCATGATGAGAGCAACTTTGAGGACCTGTCATTCTATTGGTGAGAATTGACAAGTGAAAGTTTGAAGTGCCAGAGGTGTAGTGTTAACTTGGCAAATTTGAAAATTTGGTACTCCGTGTAGAGTTGACAAGCAAAATTTGTACTCGACAAGGAATATTGAAAGGTTTCCATTACTAGAGGTATAGTTTAACTTAGTAATGGTTGTATTTTGTAGACCTACCATTCTGTGGATGAGAATTGGTAGGGGATTTTGGAGGAAAGAGTGGAGCCACGTCCACTTTAGGATTTTTAGCAAACCCTCAGCTATCAACGGATTTGAGGTGCCTTTACCAACTACCGTTTGAGTTGGGCTAGCCATGCTATTCCCCTCAGCATGATGAGTTGTCGAGGACTTATGTGGGCTTAAAAGCCAACATTTTCCCCTATCCTTAGCCGTCGGAGGCATCGGATGTTTGATCAGAGGTGTACTCTTAACTTGATCAGCGAAGAATACCATCTAAGGATAGTATTTCTTCAGGAATCTGCCAACTTGATCAGCGGAAGAATACCATCTAAGGGTAGTATTTCTTCAGGAATCTGCCATTGATCGGCATCATGAGTGTATCGCCATTTGAAGTTATGAGGCGATACGATCCATTTGAGTAGACTGACTCTACTACAAATGGTCCTTCCCATTTGGGTTGGAATTTTCCTTTTGTCTTGTGCGTCATCACCATGGGTCTTCTGACGGCTAAGACTAGGTCGCCTTTCTTGAAAGTTCGCACTTTAACTTTCTTGTTGAAGGCTCTGGTAATTCGAGCCTGGTAGAGCTCGATTTGCTGTTGGGCCTGCAGACGCTTATCGTCTAAGGCTTCCAATTCTTGGAGTCGCTGTCGATGCTTCTCCTCTGTTGTCATCTCCGCTGTCAGGCGACACGTAGAGATGGAATTTGAATTTTCAATGGGAGCACGGCCTCACAGCCGTATACCAAAGAAACGGCGGCGTGGCTTTAGTTGGGGTTCGCACAGTTGTGCGGTAAGCCCATAAGCATTCACCCAACTTGTCGTCCCAGTCTCGTTGACTTTTCGAGACGAACTTTTTGAGAAGCTTGCCAATAGTCTTGTTGAAAGCTTCTGCGAGGCCATTAGCGGCAGGATAGTATGCCGTTGAGGACACACTCTGGATTCTGAACTTAGCGCAGAATCTCTGGAAAGCCTGGCTGATGAACTGGGGTCCATTGTCATGGACAATTCGCCGAGGTACGCCGAAACGGTAAATAACGTGATGTTTCACGAACTTGATCACGTTCGACGACTTGACCTCCTTCAAAGGGATGGCTTCGGCCCATTTGGAGAAGTAATCGGTTATCGCCAAAATGAACCGATGTCCTTTTGATGATGGTGGGCTGATACGGCCAACCACATCCATCCCCCACATTTCAAATGGCCAAGTAGAGGTCGTAGAGTGGAGGTACCCTGGTGCTTGATGGATGAAATTCCCATGCACTTGGCAAGCGTGACACCTTTTAGCATAGGTGACGGCGTCAGCAATCATCTTGGGCCAATAGTAACCCAATCTTTGGAGTCGATGTGCCAGTTTCGGGCCAGGTTGATGGGCTCCACACATACCGTCATGGGCTTCTTTCAATACTTCTTGTGCTTCGTTTGGTGAGAGGCACCGGAGTAAAGATCCCGTCATGCGATCGACGATACAATGTTCGCGTAATCGCATTATAATAGAATTTGGGGGCTTCCTTCGAATGGCAGCCGCTTCTTTGGCGTCCTCAGGCAGGATGCCATACAAGACGAAATCAATGTAAGGGAACCGCCAGTCTCTAGGCTCTGGACCGGTTGACGCTTCAAGTGCTTCTTCGCGGTGACGACCTCCCGTTGACTCCTGATAATCCTCGAGAGCATTTCTCGGGCAATACAGGTCGTGGCTGTAGACGAATATCTTCTCGATTGCTCTAGCTGGAAGAGCTAAGGAGGCAGCCAGGGATGCGAGTGCATCTGCGTGCGCATTTTGCTGCGCGGTACATGGTCGATGTAGAAGCTTGTAAATCCCTCGGCCATGCGGATAGTTGCATTGTAATAGGGTACCAAGTCTTCATGTCTGACTTCGTACTCCCCGCGAACTTGGCTGACGATGAGCTTGGAGTCACCGTATGCCTCGAGATTTTTAACGCCAATCTCATCGGCGAATTGCATCCCAATCAAAAGAGCGTTGTATTCCGCCACATTATTGGAACAAGGCTCGGTCAGTGAGACAGCTCGGGGAATCACATAATTTTGTGGGGAGACTGATTAGTATCCAATATTGCATATTTTACATCATAATCCCCATGCATAATACAAATAAATAAGTGATTTTTAATCCTCTTCTCTACTTATTTGCAGGTATACACTTAAAGGAGAGTTAGCCAAATTAATTACCTTAATTAAGCAATAATTAAGGTGATTAATTAAAGATTCAAGATAAAGCCAAATCCAAATCAGATCCAGAGAGATCCTCGCAACAAACCAAGATTCTAACCATACCACGTGGCCTAACTAACTTGCAACAACCTGTAACCACTCAGCAACAGAAATCCGTTGCTGAACGGATTCGGTTGCGCCGCGGACGCGCGGCAGGGCGCGGCAATCTAGGGCCGTTAGATCCCCGGATTTTGTGGCAACAAACATCTCTCTGGAAGCTTCCCATTTCTCCTATAAATACCCCATGAAGACCTGCGAGCAAAAACTGATCAGAGAAGAGAGGGAGCTTAGTTCATAGTTTTGTAATTTTGTTAGTTTTTTCTAGGGTTTTTAGTTCTCTCTATGATCTTCTTCCTCCCTAGATTTCATTGTAAAAGAGAGTGATTGTGAGAGAGAGAGCTTGTGTAATCAAGAGTGACACTTGAAGCAACAAGGATTGATCCATTCTCCATCCTCTACTTGAGCTTGATTCTAGTTTGTTTTCTTTCACTTTACTTGCTTTGTTAATTTCTAGCAATTTATTCATGCTTTGTTTTCTTTTTGTAATGGCTTGTAGTAGCTAATTCCTTCTCCATGAACTAGCTAACTACTACCTTGCTAACTTCTAACTCATGGGTGATTGCCTTACTTCATCTTGCAATTTGTATGGTTTTCTCTTCTCCGATGGGTTTCTTTTCATTTCTTGGCAAGATCTAGTTGTAATTCTCCATATGATTCATGTGTGCCTCACTTGGAGCCTAGTCTTCGAACTAGTGCCTTGATGGAACATGGAGATGGAAGCACCAATATGCTAATTATGTACAACTTCACTACTTCCATTAGTGAATGTTGTACGTTTTTCATTTGCATCACTTGAGTGTAGCTCTTTTGATTCCATTAGTGAAAGTCTATTTGTAGGCCTATGACCATCTATGGAGGCTATAAGACAAGTCCAAGAATGTTCCCCATCATCCATGTGAGAAGGTAATTAGACCACAAGCAAGACACATCCATGCCGATGAATCAACATGAGGCACGCATCACTATCACGGAGTTTAGTAAGTCTTAGCAAGGTAGTTAAGGTTAGCTAGTCATGGTTTTATTTCAATAAATCTTTTCTAGAGTTTTCTTTTCTTTTAGTGTGAATATAACACAACCTCGATCTTGTTTTGTTTTCTTTTAATTTCACCATGAACATAGCCATCCATTGATTTTCACCATGAACATATCCATACACTCTTTGATTTGTTTTTCTTTTGATTCTTTATTCTTTTGAAACATAGAAGAATTCTCGTTTCCTTTTCTCACGTATATCGTAACGCTTCTACGCTAGCTCTCCCTGAGATCCGACTCGTATAGCCCTAGGCTATAGCGGAGATAAGAAAGGGTACATTGAACATCTTACATACATTTGTGGAGTAAACAAGCACCAAGTTGATTCTAAACCTTTCTCTTTTACATAATACTCGTGCTATACTTCACACTACTCTTTCATCTATCAATTTTTGGCGCCGTTGCCGGGGAGAGCGACGGTATTTTTAAAGTGAGAAACTAAACGATATATCTTCTCTGTTGCAGGTACAGGTTGAAGATTCAGAAATATTTGCACAGCAGAATCATATAAGTGGACCTGGGCCTCTGCTCAAGAAAGCAGAGCCCAGGATCCCTCTATTGTGCGCGGATCCACAAGAATTGCCGTGGGAACGCGGCACTTTAGAGTTCACTACTTACAAAATTTTTGCAGGGGCTTCTGCTCTGCAAGAGACTGCTGCCTATATACTTCAGTTCCTGTATACTTCACTGTATTCCTGTTAATTATTCAACAGTAAGAAATTGGTTGATAATTGCTAAAAAATTGTTAGACATCTTGCATTATAGGCACGTGTCTTTCAATTACTTTAAATTTACTGTTGAAGAGCGCGTGGGACAAGGTACGTGTTGGCATTGCATATAGACTAGGACAAACTCTTGCTTGATTTTCATGCTTTGAGTGTATCCTTGTTATCTTTTATCGTACACTTGCACAATTAATTCTAAGGGCAATTCCTGTAAATACATAAGGTGGGGGAGGTCATTACCCTTTCCTTAGCCCGAAATCATTTTCCCCACGTACTCACAATCCTAAGCTTGTAAATAAAATTTGATAGACGTTGGCCCTAGGGACATCCGGACTCACTTAGAGATTATCCTAAGGGGGAAAAGTGTTGGAAATTGACTTCTGTAAAATCGGTGTCTAGGAAAGGGGTTAAGGGCCGAAAGCCCGAAGGTTGTTGGTTACTTAATTAAGGAACGTCTCCGGACGGAAACCTCCCAACGACTTTACCCTCCCTGGCTGATTTGCTTATAGTCAAGGTCTACACTAAACCTCCTGTGGACAGTCTATTTAGGAGTCACCTAGGACCAGAAACCCTAGACAAGCTTGGATTGATTTTTTCTTTTGTTGTTTGTTATTTTTTCTTTTTCGCTGGTGTGATCGGTGCACGTTGTTTGTGATGTATATACGACAGTGGTTTTGTGATCCTAATTCTACACTTGCACATACACAACCACTACATCATGACCAACACGTCTCACTTCAAGATCGATTCTATCCGATTCGCACCTCCATTCCTTCATGCATTCTTCCCCCGAGCTAATGGAAATCATTTTGAGCTGAAACCGCAATTCATAAATACACTTCCCCACTTCCATGGTCTAGAGTCTGAGGACGCGTACCTCTTTATTCGTGAGTTTGAAGAGGTATGCCAAATGATGAGAATATCCCAACTTTCTGAGGATGCTGTTAGGTTACGGTTCATACCGTTTGCACTTAAGGATTTAGCTAAGAAATGGCTTTATAGTCTCCTGTCAGTTCCATATCTTCATGGGATGATTTTGTAAGGTCTTTCTTAGGAAATTCTATTCTATCCACAAAACAGCCCTCATGAGAAAAAACATAATGCAATTCAAGCAAGAACAAAATGAACCTTTCGGGAAATATCTTGAGCGTTTCAAAGCCTCTTAGCCTATGTCCCCATCACGGCATAGAGAAATGGCGGCTATGCCAGATTATCTATGATGGATTAGATTACCAAACGAAAACACTTTTAGAATCCATGTGCCAAAGGAAATTTCTGAGAAAGATGAACATCAGGGGGGATCTCTTTGAAACCCTAGCTGAGAAAACCATTCAGTGGGAGTCATGCCCTAATAAACCGACTCCCACCACTTTCAGAACTGGTACACATTCCAAAGAATCCTCTCTAGCTTCAGAAACCAAGATCACACAATTAATGAAGAGGATAGAATTGCTTGAGTCAATAGGGAATTCTGTGGTCAACCAGGTCAACCCATTGCCTTTGATTAGACCAGGTTGCACCAAATGTCAAGACCTTAGCCATGTTGTTGAGGAGTGTCCATTGTATCAGCCCCCATTTCAGGAGAACATGAATGCAGCATTTACCAGACCTCCATACTCCAATACTTACAATTCAGGATGGCAGAACCATCCAAATTTTCCATGGAGTCAGTCTGGTACTGAGCATCATATGCCACCACTTCCACATCTGTACAATGCTCAGTTTCATTCATCCAGTTTTGATCAAAATTCACTGTATATTCATCCATCTCAAAGTCCACCACAGTCATATCAGGACCCACCACCATATACAATCACAGTTCCAATCTCCATATCCTCAACATCCACCCAAAATAATTCTGAAATATCTGAGTTGAAACAAATGATAGAAACTTAACAAAGAACCAGCAACAGGAGTTGAATGAAATGAAGGTCCAGATCAAGCAATTGGCTGAGAATCAAAAAGGACTGTCTTAAGCCAGCCATTGCTAAATCCCAAAGTTGGAAAATTCAGGACCCAGTCACTGTCATGCCATTCATACCCTGAGATCTGGTAAACAAGTTGACAATAAGGTTT
>JAVJIF010031560.1:0-18806 GCA_038442645.1 Agave tequilana | reverse complement strand
GGGACTATTTATAGGTTTTTAGGGGGTGATCGTGCCCCCTAAAAGTGCTCCACGATGAGGGCCAACTTCCCCGCTACATGGGCGGTGGATGGCGCCATAATCGGGGTGGTTACAACCAAGGTGGGGGCACCTTGTTGCTGAGACGCGGGCGTTGAGCCAACGCGCCTTGATGCGGAGACGCGGGCGTTGAGCCAACGCGCCTTGATGCTGAGACGCGGGCGTTGAGCCAACGCGCCTTGATGCTGAGACGCGGGCGTTGAGCCAACGCGCCTTGATGCTGAGACGCGGGCGTTGAGCCAACGCGCCTTGATGCTGAGACGCGGGTTATCTCTCGCGTCTTGGTTGTCACATTTAGCCTTGCGCCTGGATCTTGGATCCCTGTGTTTTGGTGGCTTGTCTTGGTGATTTTTAGACAGCCTACAGAACCCCCTCCAAAGTTTTCGACATTCCGCAGTTAACTGGGACGGATTTCGAAATACTTTGGACTCTAGCTGAGTTCGCCTTCATGACTAGACTGTTGATGCTCCGGGTTTAATCTTATCTGGAGTTGGTCTTCGTGAGTGTACTGTTGAACTCTTTGAAGCCCCCAGAGTTGATCATGTTGAGTGTCTAGATGCACAGTCTAAACCTCCCCGATTGCTTTTAGTCTGTCACTGGCGCGCTTTAAGCCAGGAGTGGTTGGTCGTCTGCTTGCGTCAGTGTACTGTTGAACTGATTTTGCAGAAGCAGGAGGCCAAACGCAGGTTCTTTTTCAAAAAGCAGAGATGGTACTGCTGTAAAGGCGCGATTTCTGTAACGTGCGTCCTTTGGCAATGGAGACGTGACTGATCTTCAGAAGGCAGACGCGATATTTGGCCAGACTGAGGAAGGACGCGAATTTCTTAGAGAGACGCGACCTTCCAAATGCATTCATGGAGAGGCTGACGTGGCATGTCCATCGAGGAGGTGCGTTCTTTGGGCGCGAATTCTGTGCCATGTCATGATTACGCCGCCAGCTGGCCTAGGGAACCGGCGAAATTTCGCCTTTTGGCGCGCGGATTTCCTGGTTCATTAAATGAACTGCTCCACGTGTCGACTGCTGACTCGTGGCGGGGTTGCGACGCATGATCTTCTCCGTTCAGAAACGATTTTGTTACACGCGTCAAGCGGCGACTCGCTGCAGCGTCTACCGGGCCACACGCCGCGTATCTTCGCGAATCCCTGTGCCTATAAAAGGCAACAGTTGGAGGGATGCATCTTCTTCTCCGAACGCGCTTACTCAGAGATTTAAGAGAGTTCTTCTTCTCCATTACTGCTCATCTTCTTCATTGACCTCTGATCACCAATGGCACCCAAGGCCAAGCCGACCGCGTCGTCCTCTAAGGCGACCATTGCCGAGGTCCAGAGGGGCAGCTCCTCTCTGCACAGGACGTCGTTCTCCTAGGTCTCCAAGGTAAAGGCCTTTTAGGCGGAAGTTTCGCCATTAAAGAAAGTTCAAAGAACTTTTAAGAACCCTTAACACGCGAATTTTAAATCGTGTTTGATTCCCAGACGCAGTCTTTGGGATGATAACCGAGGCGCGGGTTTGGACCCTCGCGCCCTTGAGTCCTGCGCTTCAGATTCTTCACTTAGAATATTTTCTATTTGTGAAGGGTTCAGACGCGGACTTAGTTTACAGAACGCGGATTTGATCCTTGCGTTCTGTTTCATCAGCTGCTGATTTTGATGAATCTGGCACCCGAGTCCAAGCACTTTGACATCTGGGGATGTGAAAGGAAGGGAGTTACTCTCCTTAACTTCTGGCGATTATGGTGGTGGAAGGGTTAAGGTGGATAACTCCCTTCTTTTCGCACCCCAGAAGTGACATCAAGGAGAATGTTGTGGAGACGCCGATCCCATAGGTCTGGACGCGGATTTGATAATTCCTGCGTCCAGTGCCTCTTCTGCGTGGATGCGTAGGTCTGGACGCGGATTTGATAATTCCTCCTTCTGCGTCCAGTCTCTCTTCTGCGTTCGGATTATGAACACTTAGCATTTTTTTTTCTATGCTTTTGATAGAGTATCTAACTAAGTGTCCTTTTCTTTTTGCAGCGCCACGCCCTGCTACTTCACTCGCCAAGAAGTGCCACTTTGGTCATGTAGGTGGTGCTGACCGGGATTTGACTTTTGTATTACAAAGGACCGTTCCTGTGACTGCTGACAAGTCACCGGATCGCAGAGAGAGGCTCTCGAATGTTGACATGAGAACTCTTCGGGTGTTTATGACTGATGCAGCATTCGCAACAGATGCTGGCATCAAGCTGGAGAAGCCTGCCTTCTTCTTCGGAGATCGTATCCACGAGGGCGGCCATAGCGTGTATGACGGGACTTACAAATGGCTCCGTCAAATAAAGGGTGGAAGATTCTTTCTTCCGGACATGGAGAGGATGTTCCCACTGTCCTACTTCCAGCATATGTCCGTCCCTCGGAAGATGGAATGGGACCTTGCTCGATATGTTCCCGAGATCACTCTCGGTGATTTGGGCTCCCACAAAGTATACCGCCATGATAGCCATGACAGGTCAGTTATCGGCCTTTTCCCTGGGTCGCGCAGGACTGAGGTTCCAGCTGGGGAGATACCACAACTTGGCACTACCTTCCTCAACGCCTTCATGGAGGCGGAGGGTGACTACCCGGTTGGGTTCCGTGCGCTGGGGGGTCCGTTCCACGGAGAACTATTGGTGGGGCAGGATGGTCGGCTTTGTCCTTACCGAGCTCGGGGGTCTGCTAAAGCGCGTGGGACTGTACTCGGCAGTCAGGGCCGTGCAGTGGGGGATCCCTCAAAGCTCTCAAACTTCTTCGGGATTCTAGAGCGTTATAATCCTTCGACAGGGACGTTCTTCACTCCGGTCGGGGAGATGGGCCTTGCTCTGCACGAGCTGCACGAGGTCTCGGGGCTGTCGACAGGGGATATTCCCTATGAGGAATATGTCCCGACCGCTGTGGAGCTTCGCTATGTGAAGGAGGAGTTTCCCCTCATATATGAGACCTACTGGGAAGTGCTATGTCACTTCCACATTTGCGGCCAGATAACCAAATGGCGGTCGCAGGGAGTCAAGCAACTGTCTTGGGCCAGTTACTTGTTCAACAACGTCAACACCAAAGACCATCTGATAACCCGATTGGCTCCCAGCTCTGACAGGGAGATTGAAGACAGGATCGACCAGGCTCCTGACAGTTTCTACACCACGGAGTCGAATGAGGACGGTTTCGACCCTGACTTGGTTTTTGATAGCTTTCACCATCAAGCCCGGACCCCTATCTCCGATCGGGCGCTGTTGGCGGGCTTTCTGATGCTGTGGCTGAAGCGCTGTGTGGTGCCCACGCTGCCACATGAAGTCATTGTTGCTGACGTGGTGTACCCGGCGGTGCTCCTGGCTCATGGGAACCCCATAGCCCTTCTCCCGGCCATGGCGGCTGGTATTCAGAGCGGGCTGCGGGCGCTCACTAAGAGTTTCTGCGAGCCACCAAAAACTGCAGACTCCGAGGGAAAGCCGTATGTTGACTCAGAGGGGAGTCCGACGGTGAAGCGTCCCAACCCTCGTGTCGAGCTGCCTTACACGTACCTTATTGCTTGGTACGTGATGCATTGCCCTTCTTTGATGACGGCAGCGCGTTAGAGGGAGAGTTCTGTCCCTTTTGTACAGCGGTTGGAGGGTTCAAAATGGCGTGATCCTTATATATATTACGTCCGGAAGTGCCTTTCAGACCCTGCAAACTACCAGCTCAATCGCTGCCTCCTCCAGATCCCTGATGCATCTTTCGGGGATCTACTTGTTGATTCTGTTGGCCCAGATGACTTCACGAGGTTATCCGCAGGGGCCTTCTGGTGGTTGCTAAATATCCGGCCCGGATATGTGCTTTTCCGGCAAGGGACGTCATGTACCATTGAGCCGTACATGCCGAGTCGCTTCGCTCGACAGTTCAGCTATGATCAGCTCTATGTCGGGAACCCCAATGCTAGACTTGCCTTCGAAGGGAACCTGTTCGAGGGTGCTCGGGCCTGGTACTATAGTGTGGCTGGAGGGACGGGAGTATCTTTTCGTCTACCTCTCGAGGGGCCCAAGTGCCGTACGAGTTTCAGCTTCTGTACTTGGTACTCCCAAGCCATCCAAACGCCAGACTTTTTTCCGGCGTCTTCATGCATTGAGAGTATCAATGCAAGTCTCGAGGCCAGGACTGATTCTAGTAAACCGACGAAACTCGTAGAACAGTACCTGAAGGCCCAAAAGGAGGTCGGGCGAAGTTCGAGGAGGGAGCCCCCAGCAGTGAGGGCGGAGCCGCGACCGGCAAGGGCAGAGCCACCAGCGACAAGGGCGGAGCCACCAGCCACGAGGGAGGAGCCGCGGGCAAGGAGGTCTAAGCAGTTGGCGAGCAAGCGTCGTCGACGCTCTGCTTCTATTGCTGAGCCTGCCCCAAAGAAGGCTCGGAGGGACTTAACGGCTGAAGTCTCTCAATCCGGAGACATCTCTGCTGGAGTTGAGGCTCCTGAAGACGTCCCTGTTAGAGTTGAGGAACCGTCAGAAGATGAAGATTTTTCCACCCTAGTCCGTGCCCCTAGGTCACACCGCAAGACCGTGGAGGAGGGGGAGCTTGTTGATGAACTCACCACTGGTGATGATGATGAGCGGCTTGAGGTCGACATAATGGGTGAAGAGGATGTTGAGATTCCGAGACTCTCAGCTCAGCCCGAGCTTCCTTCTGCTCATGAAGGGAGCGGTGAGGTACGACAGCCGGGGTCTCCTAGCGTCTTCATTTCTAGTCCTAGGGCAGTTGACCCTAGTCCTACCACTGGGGTGATCGGAGGTAAGGCTCCTGTTGCGGAGCTTCCTCGCGTTGCGCTGTCGTCTTCTTCGTTATCGGGGGAAAGCGCCTTTGAAGACGAGGTCGACTATGGCGATGAACCCGCTCTTCCTGATCAGAGCAAATTCTTCCACATCTCGGAGGCGGAAATATATGGGGGCGAGCCATCGACTGCACCATCGCTGGCGATTATCCCTGCTGAAGGTACTCTTTCCATCTTCCGTCCTAATTTCTCTTTACATATTTGAAGAGGATGTTCTAACATTCTTCTCTTATGTTGCAGGGTCGGCCGAAGATGCTGAGGCTACAACCTCCTCGCATATTGAGGAGATGGTGGTAGAGTTTACCCGGCCCAAGGGGATTGAGGTCTCGGCTGCTGAGATACCCTCAAAGGGGGTAGCTGTTGAAACTGAGGAGCCTTCCACTCTGCCAGAAGAGGAAGCAACCACTGAGGCTGAGGAGGCTCTCACTCTGCCGGGCGAGGAGGTTACTGCTGAAGCCGGGGAGAATTCTACCCCACAGGATTCGATACCTCTGACCTCCAACTAGGTAAGGCAGCTCTGACGTTTTAAATGTTTCGCTTTTCCATCATTGTGGCTAACGCTGCGATAACTTGCAGCGAGGACTGAGGGGGCTCAGGTGGAGAGTCCGATGGTTGGTACCCTTCCAGAAGGCCATACAGCTCAAGTCGCGGTGGAGGTTTCTGAGGAGGTCGTGCTTACTACTCCCTCATTGGTTGTGGAGGCTCCTGTAGAGGTAGCACCTCCGGAAGCGTCAGCGGCCGGTCTAGCTCTTGCCGTCTCGACGGCCAGCACGACTCTTGTGCGAGAAGATCCGCCTTATATCCCCTATCCTGTGACAGAAAAGGGGTCGGGAAGCTTCCTAGGTGGTGAAGACATGGGGGAACTGGCACGTCAGATGGTGCAGCAATTCTTCGCTTCGATGGGATCATGTATTGATCTCATCTTACGTGGAAACAGCTCGTTCCAATTTGCCCAGACGCTTCTTAAAAATCTGGCCGTGAACGTCGAATTAACCGGAGGCCCTTCACTTGCCAAGGCGTGTCTGCGGGTGGTAGAGCAACTGGGAGACTACCTGCAGGAGCTGGAGTCTTTGGAAGATGCTGGCTCTTTTAGTGAGGCCCAGGCCACCCTGACTAGGCTCCTAGCTGCTCAAACGAGAGCGACAGGAAGCGGAGGCACAATCGCTGCAGAGATCCGCAACCTCGAATATTCCCAGGCTGAATGTCAGAAACTAGCTGGCGATTCAAGGGAATCCGAGCTTGTCATGCAGAGCACAGAGCAAGTCATCATCAGGGCTCGGGACACCATTGCCAAGGCAGAAGTTGTGCTGGCGCTCAATGAGGAAAAGCTTGCTACCATCAAAAAGCAGCTAGAGGAGCAACAAGCTGCTAAGGCGCGAGCTGAAGAGAGTCTGTCTCTACATTCTTCCAGGGTGGAATCTCTGCGAGCGCAGCTAGCCGCAAGAAATTTCTTATCCGAAGAGGAGCTGCGGGACCGGACTATTATGGAAGCTGAAAGGACGCGCCAACACGAGATTCACCGCCTTAGGGAACAAATCCGTACCTTGGCGAACCAGGATATTTAGCCTTCTTTTCTTTTCCCCCTTTTTTGTAAAGAAGAGGACACTCTGTTTAGAGTGTTTGTATCCACTTTTACTGTTTATAATAAAAGTTTGAAAAATTTTGCTCCATCTTCTTTGCTCAGCTGTAGGCGAATCCAACTCCTTGGTAACTGGCTGTGAATATTAAACTTAGGTAAGACTAAGTTCTGTTAATGAAACGCGGCCTTGACTCTGAGTCTTCTTAATGAGACGCGGCATTGATCCATAAAGTGAGACGCGGTCGTCAGTCCACAGGAACTTAGATTTTACTAAGTCCTTTTGATGAGACGCAGCGTCGATCACAGAGTGAGACGCGGTCATCATGATGAGACGCAGCGTCAATCCATAGAGCGAGACGCGGTCGTCAGTCCACAGGAACTTAGATTTCACCAAGTCCTTTTGATGAGACGCAGCGTCAATCACAGATTGATACGCGGTCTTCTTGATGAGACGCAGCATTGATCCGTAAAGTGAGACGCGGTCGTCAGTCCATGGAGTGAGACGCAGCGTCAATCACAGAGTGAAACGCGGCTCTGAATAACGCGAATCTGTCTTGCTAAGAAAGACGCGGATCGAGCAGACACGGGATACGCAGCCTTGTCTGCTGAAGAGACGCGACTTTCCCATCTGCGTTCAATGCAGCCTGACCTAAAAGATTTTAGGAGATCTTTGAACGTCAAGTCTTCACTGTCGATTGGGGTTCCGGTCATCCGTTGCTTCCCAGGCAGTTGTCCACGCGTCGGCCTCTCAATGGATTTAGGCGTTAATGCTCTTGCATGCAGAACCGACGCTGGCGGTTGAAAAACTGGCGCACTTCGGCGGTTTCCAAAGCAGCGTTCCACGCGTCCGTTTTTGATTGGGCTTTGACAGTTGTGAGCGACGGTTCCGATTGATGCCCCATTAATGACAGTTATTAGGGACTGCCTATAAATAGAGTGCACCCTCTCCCTCTTCAACAATCCAATCTTAGACTGTTTTCATTTGTTTTGCCCTGAGAGACCTCGCCTCCTCTAAAGCTTCTAACAAGGTCCCTGTCTTCATGGATGAAGGTGACTCCGCGGATGAAGATGACCCAGAGCTCTTATGCTTCTGTTTGGTCTCTTCAGAAGGAATCCTCTCTCATGTCATCTTGCGCGCCCGCGTTTGGATGCAGAGAGGCCAACTCTGGACAGAGGTTTCTGTTGGTATGTCACCCCGATGATGTCCATAGCCTGTATTTTGGCATAGCCATCTGAATGAAATCCTGGTGCATTCCTATTCTGGAATTTGTGCTGGTGACTTGAACTTTTCTGAACGCGGGCTCTTGACGCTGGCTTTGCTCATGGCTATTGCCTTGGCGCGTTTCAGACCTGAATCTTGCAACTCCTGTTCACCCAACAGAGAGATGGCAATTTTCGGCGTTCTGAAGTTTTTCGCGTCTTGTGCATTAAGCGCGGGTGCAAACTGAGACCGCGTTTGAATCCTGGGCGTGGCACAGTTTTGACTCGCGTCTGTTTCTGCTGACGCGGTGTTTTGAGTGTGCAGATCATTTCCGCGTCTGAAGTCCCTAATGACTGCCGCGTCTGTCACTTAGTTTTCTTTGTTAAAGTATACTAAGTTTCAGATTTCTAATTCTCTTGTTTATTCTTTGCAGGTAGGCTTGATCGTCCTTTTTCAGGTTCGCTGGGCCCCGGAAAGAATATATCGGCTGGCGAACTTGCTCAATATTCGTTTGTAAGAGAGTAAATTATGGTCCTCGTCGTTTGTAAGAGAGTAAATTATATTTCTGACGAGGACCCAAATCTCGCCAAGGTCTCTTCAGATCTCCTGCACCACTCTTGCCTGATGGCAAGAGATGGTCAGGGTATGCATGACGGCGATGAGGTTCCGGCGGTTGTGGTGGCGGAAAGATCCTCTTCCTCTCCCTACTCCAGAAGTGACATCAAGGACACTCCGTTGGATGGCCTGCTGGGGAAAGGATGGTGATGAATGAAGGGTTGCAGGACTTCTACTACCGCTGGACCTCAAGAACACCATTGCTCTTAGCTTAGTCAGCTAGGGCGCTTTCGAAGTTGGCGTCGCGCATCAAAGTGCAATCGGTTCCAACAGTCGCCACAATTCGGCACTTCTCCAGACATCATGCACTTAGGATCAGATGCGGCTTCAAGGAGTGAGTACGGCCTCAGAGAGAGAGAGGGACTTCTTTGTACTCCTTAATTGTAACACTCAATCTTATTGTATAAGAGAGCGTTTTGTATCACTTTCATGTGTTTGGATATAAATAAAAGTGACACTTTTCCTTTTGCCTCTTCATTGTCTTGAATGTTTTGTTTTAGAAGCAAAAGAATGATTTTGGTGGACCTGCCACTTTGTAAAAGAAAGTGACAGGGGGAATGCGTACTCCCAGAGAAGGTGAACTTTTGTCAAGTGTCTGGGATTGACTTGATTCAAGGTCAGCTGGGGAATTTGATAAAACATTGTCAGCGGTGTAATGTTAACCTAACAATGTCTTTTGGTGGACCTGTTATTCTGTTGAAGAGAATAACAAGTGAAACTAGACCCGCGAGGAATCTGGTAAAGCTTTTACCGTTAGAGGTGTGATATTAACTTAACGGGTTGGAGATAGTCTTGTCAGAAGTGTGGTGTTAACTCGACAAGGATGTGAGTCAGAGGTGTGATATTAACTTAACTCAGAATGTCACTGTCATAGGTGTAATGTTTAACTTAACAGTGAGGTAATGCTAGAGGTGTGATGTTGAACTTAGCATTGGTCATCTCGACTTAGAAGAAGTCGAGGAAAGGTCATGGCCATAGGTGTATTGTTGAACTTAGCGATGACTCAGATGCTAGAAGTGTAGTGTTAACTTGGCATCGTCCATTTCAGCTTCGATACGGAAGTCTGAAGAAAGGTGACTATCAGAGGTGTGATATTAACTTGACAGGCACTCGATGTACTGTTTAGAGGTGTAATGTTAACTTAAACAGTAGTTTGTCAGAGGTGTAATGTTAACTTGACAAGAATTGGCTCGTGATAAGAGCAATTTGAGGACCTGTCATTCTATTGATGAGAATTGACAAGTGGAATTTGAAATGCCAGAGGTATAGTGTTAACTTGGCAAATTTGAGAGTTTGTTACTCTATGCAGAGTTAACAAGCAAAGTTTATACTCAACAAAGGGTATTCATTACCAGAGGTATAGTGTTAACGTAGTAATGATTGCATTTTGTGGTCCTACCATTCTATGGACGAGATTGGTAAGGGATTTTTGGAGGAAAGAGTGGACTCAAGTCCACTTAGGATTTTTAGCAAACCCTCAGCTATCAACGGGTTTGACATGCCTTTACCAACTACCGTTTGAGTTGGGCTAGCCATGCTATTCCCCTCAGCATGATGAGTTGTCGAGGATTTATGTTGGGCTTAAAGGCCAACATTTTCCTCTATCCTTAGCCGTCGGAGGCGCCGGATGTTTGATCAGAGGTGTACTTTTAACTTGATCGGAGGAAGAGTACTATTAAGGATAGTACTTCTTCAAGAATTTGCCATTGATCGGCATCATGAGTGTATCGCCATCTGAAGTTATGAGGCGATATGACCCATTTGAGTAGACTGACTCTATCACAAATGGTCCTTCCCATTTGAGTTGAAATTTTCCTTTTGTCTTATGCGTCATGACCATAGGTCTTCGGACGGCTAAGACAAGGTCGCCTTTCTTGAAAGTTCGCACTTTAACTTTCTTGTTGAAGGCTCTGGTGATTCGAGCCTGGTAGAGCTCGATTTGCTGTTGGGCTTGCAGACGCTTGTCGTCTAAGGCCTCCAGTTCCTGGAGTCGCTGTCGATGCTTCTCCTCGGTCGTCATCTCCGCTGTCAAGGCGACGCGTAGAGATGGAATTTGGATCTCCAGGGGAAGCACGGCTTCACATCCGTATACCAAGGAAAACTGCGTGGCCTTAGTCGGGTTTCGCACAGTTGTGCGATAAGCCCATAAGCATTCACCCAACTTGTCGTCCCAATCTCGTTGACTTTTCGAGACGAACTTTTTAAGAAGCTTGCCAATAGTCTTATTGAAGGCTTCTGCAAGACCGTTAGCAGCAGGATAGTATGCCGTTGAGGACACACTCTGGATTCTAAACTTCGCGCAGAATCTCTGGAAAGCCTGGCTGATGAACTGGGGTCCATTGTCATGGATGATACGCCGGGTACACCGAAGCGGTAAATAACGTGATGTTTCACGAACTTGATCACGTTAGAAGATTTTACCTCTTTCAAAGGGATAGCTTCGGCCCACTTTGAGAAGTAATCGGTTATCGCTAGAATGAACCGATGTCCTTTCGATGATGGTGGGCTGATAGGGCCAACCACGTCCATCCCCCACATTTCAAACGGCCAAGTAGAGGTCGTAGAGTGGAGGTACCCTGGTGCTTGATGGATGAAATCGCCGTGTATTTGGCAGGCGTGACATCTCTTAGCATAAGCGACAGCATCGGCGATCATCTTGGGCCAATAGTAACCCAACCTTTGGAGTCGATGTGCCAATTTGGGGCCAGGTTGATGAGCTCCACAAGTACCATCGTGGGCTTCTTTCAATACTCCTTGGGCTTCTTTTGATGAGAGGCATCGGAGCAGGATCCCGTCATGCGATCGACGATATATGTTCGTGAAATCGCATTATAGTAAAATTTGGGGGCTTTTCTTCGGATGGCAGCCGCCTCCCTGGTGTCCTCAGGCAGGATGCCGTACAAGACATAGTCGATGTAGGGGAATCGCCAGTCTTTAAGCTCTAGACCGGTTGACACTTCAAGTGTTTCCTTGTCGTGATGATCTCCCGTTGACCCTGGGCAGTCTCCGAGTGAAATTTTTGGACAGTACAGGTCGTGGCTATAGACGAATACTTTCTCCATTACTCCAGCTGGAAGGGCTAAGGAGGCAGCAAGGGATGCAAGTGCATCTGCATGCGCATTTTGCCTGCGCGGTACATGGTCGATGTAGAAGTTTGAAAACCTCTTGGCCATGTGGATTGTCGCATTGTAATAGGGTACTAGATCTTCATGTCTGACCTCATACTCTCCGCGAACTTGGCTGATGATGAGTTTAGAATCACCGTACGCCTCGAGATTTTTAACGCCAATCTCATCGGCGAATTGCATCCCAATCAAAAGAGCGTTGTATTCCGCCACATTGTTGGAGCAGGGCTCGGTCAGTGAGACAGCTCGGGGAATCACATAATTTTGTGGGGAGACGAGTACCACTCCTACCCCCGCTACTATGCGTCCCTTTGGGCTTGTCCTTGATGCACCGTCGAAGAAAAGTTGCCATACTTGACTTTCGAACAACGTCTGAGTCAGGCAGACTTCGGCGGCCTCGTCTGGGAGATCCTCATAGAGCTTGGCTGCCCTCGGATCTGGGTGTTCAGCTAAGAAGTCCGCCACCGCTTGTCCCTTAATAGCCTTTTGTGGCAGAAAATGCATCTCATATTGTGATAGCAATATGGCCCATTTTGCCAGCCGGCCATTTAGTGAAGAAGGCTTTGTCATAAGTAACCTCAAAGGATTGACTTTTGATATGACATTTATAGTCTGGCCTACCAGATAGTGTCGCATTTTCTGAATGGCGAACACTAGTGCCAAACATTCCTTCTCGATCGGGTTGTACCGATGTTCGGCCCCAATCATTGTTCTACTCAGATAGTAGATTGCCTGTTCTCGTCCTTATTCATCATTCTGAGCTAGTAGAGCTCCCAGGGAATGATCCATTGCTCGGACGTACACCAGGAAAGGCTTTCCGGACACCGGAGCTGCAAGAACTGGTGGTTGGGTGAGGTAGTGTTTGATCTCCTCAAATGCTTTTTGACAAGCGTCATCCCAAATGAATGAAACACCCTTTTTCATCAGCTTGGCGAAGGGTTGGCATCTCCCGGAAAGGTTTGATATGAACCTGCGGATGTACGCCAATCGTCCTTGTAATCCCCTGAGCTCATTGAGGCTTCTGGGGGGTTGCATCTCTTGGATAGCGCGGACTTTCTCTGGATCCAAATGGATTCCTGTGGAAGTCACAACAAATCCTAGGAATTTGCCACTGGCTACCCCCAGGAAGGATTTGGTGGGGTTCATCTTCAATTGATGAGCCCGCATGATGTCGAAGATCACCTTCAGGTCTGCTATGTGATCGCCTTTAGTGCGACTTTTCACCGCGATGTCATCGACATAGCATTCCACCGTTTTTCCGTATTTGCTGATGGAAAATGGCGTTCATGGCCCTTTGGTATGTTGCCCCTGCATTTTTCAGTCCGAAGGGCATGACGGTGTAGCAATATACCCCTAGAGGAGTCCTGAAGGAGGTATGCTTTTCGTCATCGGGATACATCTTGATTTGATTGTATCCTGAGAACCTGTCCATAAAGGACATTCGCTCGAATCCACAAGTATTGTCAATCATGACATCTGTGATTGGCAATGGGAATTCGTCTTTGGGGCAGGCCTCGTTTAGATCACGGAAGTCGATGCAGATCCGGATCTTCCCATTCTTCTTGGCGACGGGGACGATGTTGGCTACCCAGTCGGGATGTTGTTCTTCCCGGATAAAGCCAGAATCGATGAGCTTTCTGACTTCTGATTGAATTGCTTCCATTATTTCGGGACGAAACCGTCGCTGCTGTTGTTTGACAGGTTTTACGTCCGAATTGATGTTGAGGCGGTGCATGGCCACTTGTGGATCAAGCCCTGGCATGTCCTTATAGTTCCAGGCGAAGACATCTATATACTCTTGTACAAGAGATATTAGATCCTTCTTCTCTGGAGGCGACAGGCCGTCACTTATGAAGATGGGCTTGGGGTTGGCCTCATCTCCTAGGTTGATCTGAACAACCTTGTCATCTGTGGGTGGCTCACGCTGTTCAAAGTGGATATCCAAAGAGCATTCAAATATTTGATCCAAGGATCTGTATCAGGTTGGATCATTTCTTCATCTTCATCTTCCAGATGGCCTGTTGAAACCATGTTTACTGAAAGCCCTTTGAAGATGTTGCCGACACTGACATCTGACTCCCACGATGACGTGTCTGAAGAGCAATCGTGACTTGACGACTCTCGAGAATCAGAGGCTGATGGGACTGGAGTTGATACATAACCCAACCCCCTGCGCGTCCGATGATAATAATCGGGGGCCTTCCCTTTTGGCACAAAGGATCGAAGTAGCGTCCTCCTTCCTTTGCCGAAGTTCAACCCGGGCTTGTTGATTAGATCGTACCCCATTTGCTTCATTATTCTGAGCGCTTTCGATTCATAATGGTCGAGCTGAGGGGATTCCTCCTCGCTTTCCGATTCTTCGCGGGGCATCGGTTCAGACGAGATTCGCCCAAAAGTATTGGTCTTTGGCCTTTTCGTCTTGCCGAACCAAGAATATAGATTCCTGCGCATCGCCATTATCCTGGTATGTTCCGAAAGATGATTTTACTGGTACATGCAATGATGTCAAAGCATCCATTGCCGACCAGATGTCATCGTCTACGTCGGTAGTAGTATCCGACGGTATTGAATCGGATGCACACGCAGAAAAATATTCAAAGTCTAGACTTTCATTAATATACCAACCGCCTGCATCGTCGGTGGTATTATCAACATCGAGCTTATTAGTGCTCTTTACAAGTGGTTCTAACTCCCACAGGCACTTTTCTTGCTCGGGCTCAGTGTCAGCCTCATTACCAGAGTCGTCTGGCGCCTCCAATTGCGGGGTTTCATCCACCGGATCCTGATATAAAAGGGAATCCGTGAAATAATTCTCGACTCCCTTGAACGGATACCTTTCGGCAACCAACGTTTGCACCTTCCCACTCGCGTCAATGTATTTCATGACTTGGTGAAGAGTGGAGGGAACGATGGAGTTGCGGTGGATCCATGGTCGTCCCAGCAGCAGATTGTAAGAAGTGTCGGCATCGATGACGTAGCATGTCACCTCGACTTGAGGCTCCCAATCTGGCACTTGAGCTTGATGTTCCCCATCGGACGGGTGCCGTTGGCATTGAACCCGTAGATGGTCGTCTGTGTAGGGCTCAGACGGTGGGTAGGGATGCCGAGGTGTTGCATGACTCGGCGGGGCATAATGCTCAATGCGGACCCTGGATCTACCTGAATGCGGTTCACCTCAGATGATCCGATGTAACCTGTGAAGTACAGGGGTCGATCATGCTTCCCTTTCACTTGCATATCATCTGCCGTGAAGGTGATGCAGGGGGCATTCTGGGAAGCGTGGAGGCAATCCTCTACATCTTCCTCCTTCGGCACCTGGGTCATGAAGACCTCAGCATTTGCTAGAGCTTCTTGCAGAGCTTCCCTGGTCGACTTTGATAGTCTAAGAAGTTCGTACAAGGTAATGCGTGCCGGAATGTTGGCCAGCTGAGCCAGGACATCAAAGCGGTAAGGTGCCGAAGACCCTTCCGCGATGCCTCTTTAAAGGGCTCGAGAGAATCGAGTCTCCTTCTGCTTCTCCACAGGTGGCTTCGTGGAGGGCCTAGTTGGCTCTGCAGCCGGTTGCGGAGGGTTTACCGCCACTTCGCCGTACTGCTTCAAGTAGGGTTGACCCGAACGAGTTCCCGTCGTTGGTTGGTTGGGCTCTGCGGCCAAGACTATCGTTTCCTCCTCTGAGTCGGTCAGTGAGGGAACATTATCCTCTGCTTCTCGGGAGGAGGCACATACCACATGGCAGGACGAAGCTTTTGCCTTGTCTTTGGACTTCCTGTTGGTCACAGTAGTCCACTGTTGTTCGTTGACGAGGTCAGGGTGGACCCACATGGTTTCCCCCTGAGGTGTAGGGACGGCTACCAAGCCCTTCTCCTGTTGCTGGTGAGGGTCTGTGTTGACCACTCTTAATTCTCCCTTGGAATAGGAGTTACCCCCGCAGGCGCTGGAGGTTGTCTCCCGAACTGGAGAACCGACGTCACATTGGCCGTCACCTTCTTCTGCTCTGGTCGGAGTTTTAACACCTCCGCGTCAATCAGAGCCTGAAGAATGTCCTTGAAGACGTAGCAGCTTTTGGTAGGATGTCCCAACATCCTGTGGTACATGCAGTAGTTGGGATTGTCGGTCTTGCCGACTTCCTCCGGGCGCCTAATTTCAGGGAGCTTCAGTCGATTGCTCTTGTTGAGTAGCTTGAAGAGCGAATCGACGTGTTCCTCCTTGAAGGAATACTGCTTGTTAGGGCGTGGCTGGCTTGAAGAGCCACTTGCCCTGCCTGTTTGAGGTTTGGTGGGAGATTTGGTCTCCGTCGCCAAATTATCCTTCCGCTTTCGTCTGGAGGGAGGTGTCTGGTGCCGGTGCACGCCTTGTCGACCTTTCCGGCCGCAGCTTGCCTTCCTCTGCCCTAACACGGGCAACAATCTCCTCAGCCTGTTCACCTTGTTGGACTAACTGCTTCCAGGTGCGGCTTTCAGCAACTCCTATTTGAGCAAGGAGTGAGGTTTGGAGATTGTGGCGGCATGTTTCCACCAGGGTAGCCTGGGTCATACCGCTTGGGCACCGGAGTGCCGTGTTCCGAAATCTTTCCACGAAAGATTTGAGGGACTCCCCTCTCTCGCTGTTTGGTAGCTAAAAGGGTGGGCATCGTGACTTCGGAGTCATCTTCGAAGAAGCGTGTCAAGAACAGCTTCTCTAGATCCCCCCAGTTCTTGATATAACCCTCCGGGAGCTTCATAAACCACTCAAAAGCCAACCCTTTCAGGGTGCCGATGAACAGTCGCGCCAGGATGGCGTCATTATCTACTACATTCCCGGCCTGGGATTTGAAGTAGTAGATGTGCTGGTTGGGTGACCCCTTCCCGTCGAATGCTTGGAGGGTTGGAGCCTTGAACTTAGGAGGGTATGGAACTAAGTCCCACTCAGCCGGATAGGGCCGGACCACTCCAGCTTCTTGGAGGTCCTTGCGATTGGCAAGGGCCTCGAGGCGTCGTTCCAATTAACTCATCCTCTTAGCATGAGTCTTCTCCTGGTCTTGGTCGCTTCTTGCCTGCGACGGGGCTTGGACACATCCGAGGTAGATCGTCGTGTCTCGTAGGAAGGTTCGGAGGGTGGGCTTCCTCCCTTTCTCCCTTTCCCCTTCGGCCGTCTAGGAGGAGATCTCGCTCTTTCTTCAAGCAATTTCTCAAGCATATGCTTGAGGGAGTCAATGGATCTCTGTTGAGAGGCGATTATATCCATCTGGCGCTTCTGCGTCTGCTCTAAACGCCTGGTCGTCTCCTCAGGAGTGTCTGCCATGTAGGCGGAAGCCTCCTTCTCGACGGAAGAGTTTGAAGCCTGCGACTCCACTACAGCGGAGTGAGAATCACCCATTCTAATGCCGCGGGCTAAGGCATTATAGTCAATTGGGGGAATGGCCCCCGTCCGGGTGCGAGTGTGTTGATACACCCCTTCCGGCTCAGAGTCAGATTCCTCTGAGTTGACCATTGGTTGTTTTCCCTTGCTTCTGCTAGTCATATTTGCAGTAAGCTCCGGGTATTCAACATCTGAAAAGGTTCTCCTTCTGTGGGAGCGTCTTCTTTTGGCTGACGGGGGAATCAGGGTCAGCTGTCTGATTAAGGACTGCTGGTGCATGCCTGATCCATAATGGCATCCAGAGAGCATATGGATGAGCTGTTGACAGCAGCATGACGAAGTGGCTTGATTGGCACTTCTTTTCCTTGTCAAATAATCCCTCAAATCTGTGGGAGGGGGATTAAAGAGACTGGTCTCGCAACGTCGAAGACGGGAGACAGTCATGTGCTGTTCAGCCTGGACGCAGACTTCAGGGACGCGGCTCTCATGACGCGGCTGTATGACGTGCACGCGAGTCTCGCGTTGCTGCCTGATGCGTTTGGGCAGAGTTGCTTGAGAGAGAGCGGGCTGCTGGGCCCCACGCCTACGAGTGCGTACTTCCTGCATTTGAAAAGACGCGGAGGTTTCACCCTGGCGTTTGACGAGTTGGTCCTCAGAGGACTCAACTTGAGGAGTCTCGCGTTTGGGTCGCCAAACGCGGATCTCACGCACTGGACGAGGTGCGGGCTGGGCATCAGATTGTACGCCGCGTCCCCCCCCAGTCAGACAACCAATGGTTCCGACTTGGAGTTGACGCGCGCGTCTCCTCTGTCGACGCTCAGCATTCCGGTTGCGTCGTGGAGGAGGGGAGAAACCAACAACCTCCTGGTTTACAGAACCAAGAGTGTTCACCACGCGGGTCTCCTGGGAGACGTTGACGCGAGTATTCTACGCGACGCAGTTGATCGCAGCAGCAGTGGTGCCTGGGACCACGTGGGCCTTCTGGGAGGCGTTGGCGCGTGTGTTCTGTGTGACGTGGTTGATCGCAACAGCAGTGCCTGAGGTCACGCGGGCCTTCTGGGAGGCGTTGCCGTGTGAACTTGTCTTGGCACAGTGGGCATAGGCACCCGGCAGAGCCTCAGATTGGGCCTTGGGTAGCTTTTCAGTTGAGACCCTGCGGCAGACGCGGGTCTTTGGGCTCTTGGAGCCAGAAGAGAGGTACTCTTCATACTTCGCCTGGTCGAACTCGACAACGAGCGTTTCGACCATCTTCTCCTTACGGAGAACATCATCCTGCGCCACAGCTTGTTCGTCGGTAACAAACAGAGTCCCCAGCGGAGTCGCCATCTCTTGTTTGACGCGGAAAAGGGGGGCTGGCGTAACGTTTCCTTGAATCAGATGAAAAATTACAGCCGGCTTAATCTTTCGGTTACAAGGGAGGGAGAATATTGAATCTTGAATTCCTCCTTTGTTTAGTGCTGGGTTCTTCGGTGGCGGTGGAGAGTGAATCTTGTTCTCCGTTGACCAGATGACCGTTCTGGACCGTCGAGGGATCTTCTCCTTGGCAGGTAGAGGGAGTAACTCAGCTCCGTCTACCAAAACTCTAGAAGAGGAGGTAGGCGAAGAGCGGCTAGTACTCAGTAAGCTCGCTGAAGGGTCTTCTCTCTCTCTGTTGATGATCTCTCCTTTTTTTTCTCGGAATCTCTCCCTTGCCCGATAATTGTCGTCCCCCCTCAATAGTGACGGGACTATTTATAGGGTTTTTAGGGGGTGATCGTGCCCCCTAAAAGTGCTCCACGATGAGGGCCAACTTCCCCGCTACATGGGCGGTGGATGGCGCCATAATCGGGGTGGTTACAACCAAGGTGGGGGCACCTTGTTGCTGAGACGCGGGCGTTGAGCCAACGCGCCTTGATGCGGAGACGCGGGTGTTGAGCCAACGCGCCTTGATGCTGAGACGCGGATGTTGAGCCAACGCGCCTTGATGCTGAGACGCGGGCGTTGAGCCAACGCGCCTTGATGCTGAGACGCGGGTTATCTCTCGCGTCTTGATTGTCACATTTAGCCTTGCGCCTGGATCTTGGATCCCTGTGTTTTGGTGGCTTG